>BGPR01004432.1:0-64215 GCA_013235015.1 Araneus ventricosus | reverse complement strand
TTTTTGAAATATCAAACGAAAATGGATCACGAATTAAACATAATTTATAACCTGGACATTTTCCGAAAGGTTTTCTTCCTACTTTAACATATGAGAGAAAAGGTGTCTTTAAATAACGAGAAATCTATATTATTTTCTCTAATATATCCTGAAGAGCTCTGCAATATGTCTTTGTTTATTTTATTCTATTCTCCTTGCGAAAGTATCAGGTTATACTTAGAAATTCGCAGCTCGATTTTCAGCAATGTGAGTAGTGTAATTGAGTATTTTGAGCTAACCACTCAATTTTATTTCTCACATCGAAAATGTATCGCAGTGTTTTGAGGCTTGAGAGTTCTCTGACTTCGGTATGACGTAATAATGTCTCATACACAGAAACCATCTCATTACGGAGTATTGAAAAGAAAAGACTACTTATGCTGTTGCTCTTCATGTAACCAATTAACAACAACAACAACATCCTATAATATTTTATGCAATTCTTCATCAATATAATTTGTAACAAGAGCTTCTCTATGCTCTAAGTAAAATGTTAATAATTGAATAATATATGTTGGGGGGAGGAATATTCTTCATTCACCCTATTTGTCATTTATTACTGCCTGCTAATGTTACAGCACCCTTACAGCATATCGCGACAGAGTGTTTCCACGTAAGGTCATTTGTTTCAAAATATCTACTCATAATTTCAAATATTTTCTCTTCAGTTGTTTTTCCTTCGAAACTTTAAAACCTAAAATTTCTTCTGCTAAGTCTTCTTCATATACGTGTCTCACATAAACAATTAAATGAGACAGTTTAGTAATGTCTCTGGTTTGTCTAGTTGTAGAGCAAGAAAAAGAAAGGTTATTAATCGATTTAACAAAACTGATTCTATATTATGTGATATGGGAGAAATTCATCGGGAAACGGTGTTTATTGAGGATGGTATCGTTTTTGAAAAGATGCTATATTTTTCTACATTTAGAATTGATGTCTTTTTAATTGATGAAGAAAGAATCAGTGATTTCACAGCTGTATTTGGTTTCAAATTTTTCCCTATCAAGCATGAAACTTCTAAGGATGCCCGTAAACCATTCTCTGGAATTGTTGCGGTTTTTATTTTCAGAAATACATTTCATTTTACAACTCGTTTTTATGGAATAATGTTTCAGATTTATTTTGTACCTCTTTAAATTTTGGTTCCAAATGCCTTTTTAATTTAACAGGTTTCGTACTTTTTTGCAACTTTATCCACGCGATCAACACACAATGGATGAAAATAATAATTGTCAGACCGAGTCAAGTTGCATATGAATTCCATCAGGGAGCAGGTAGAGGGCATCTCAAATTGAAAATTATCTTTTATCGCGTTGTTTGTTCACCAGCCCCATGCCGAAATAGAAGAATTAGACACCAATACTGACAATTGTATTTGGAAAAAAATATAGTTCAATATTTATAAATAATATTATCTCATTCATTGTCTTACTGATACCTGATAGTTGCTGAATAAAATTTTTATATTTTTTTTATTGTAAAATAATTCTCTTTGAATTTTGCAACCCACGGTTTGCGTACCACTGATTTAGACGAATAAAGGATATGAAGAGAATCATCCTGAATTGCATTATTCCGGAAGAAGCATTTTTGTCAGCACCTTCTGTTGGATAATTTTTAAATTACAACTATCATTGCTAAAAAGATCCTGATTTCTGGTAGTTCTTCTGAAGCAAACCGCACATGTGCATCATAATTTCGTTATTTTAAATAAAGTTTGAGACGCGATATGAACTTTCTACCCACCCTGTACATTAAGAACACAAAATAACGGCATTCACTTTAAAATTAACTTACTAAATTCTGGACATTCTATTTATTCATCAAAGGGAACGAGTCTCTTCTTTGAAAAACATTTCATGGCTGTCATTACCGGTAATTTTGTTAAAAAAAGAAGGCCGTAATTCAAGGTAGGTTTCAAGATGTTCATGATGAACTTCATATGCGGCAATCATTCTATAAATAATGCGAAAAAACATGACTTTTATCAACAGATTATATTTTATTGAAATATAATTTAAATTCAATATTTCATTCATCATCCACAGAAAGCTCAGTTCATCAATATACTATAACAAATTTTCGTTAAAATTGCAGTCTCCCTTTACAGTGATGAACATACTATTAAATCATGAAATTCTGGAAATTGAAGAAATTAATGATACAGTCATTACTTATATGATAATCGATATGATTACTCTTATTTACATATAGGCAAACTTAATGTTTTTCGTAATAAAGTTTTAAACTATTGGTTTCCACTCTTTAAAAAGGACATACAGAGAGAAGAGCAAAAATAAATAAATAAAATAAATTATAAAATAATTTCTCTTTCCCTTTTAGGTTCTAATGATCATTGTTTCGTATGCCTTGTGTAGAAAACACAAAGATTAACACAAACTAAAGTTTAACCAAAATAAAAATGCTTTGTTTTGGGTCTTAAATTCGAAAAATATCTGGACAAGAAAGTGTTTAAATAAGTTTCACTGTGTTCGATAACCGTTTTTTAAATTAAAAATAATCGAATAGAAAGCATTTACTGACGTTTCCTATTTATTCCACTTGCACAATCTTTTTATTTACACGTTCTGCCAACTATAATAAAAATAGCTTAGTTAATAGATAACAAGAGGAAGTGTCCCAACTAAACTATCTCGCACACTCCCATAATTTGGAACGTTTTTTGTTTAGCTTCGTCGCAAAGTGAATAGATGGGAGCATGTATTTTGGAACTCTTCCTATTCGGATCCAAAATTTGTTGCTGAACTCCAGTTCAAGTGATGGTACAAAAAGTTAAATTTCATTGATCTAGCTCGTTGAGTTCAAGAAGAATCACGCACAAAGTTTGACAGACAGACACTACCGCTGTTGATGAATTGCTTTAAAAATTTGATACAGATATACAATCGCGATGTAACGACCACATACCGAATTTCATTCGTCTGTTAACGTGTTCGTAGACAGACAGACATATATAATACTAAGTTGTTTATCTAAAATTGATGCAGTTTTTTATATGAAATTATCGTTATATATATGGTGGCTTCATATAAAGATTATAGTTTATCGATTTCTTTCTGCAAACTGAGTTTATATATCTTTAGAAACAAGCTTTTTCAGGCCCTCTTTTTAACGTTTTTCTCAGCTAATACTTACAAAAAAGATGAACATTCACTTACCAATCTTGCATTTTAAAGAATGATGGCTTTAAACGCAGATTTCCCTATGAAAATTGTTTCGAACAGAAATTAATGCATCATTATCCAGCTATAATTTAATGAGTAGTTATAGTACACTTTTTACTAAGTACTTACTTTTCTACAAAAAAATACTTCTAAAAATAATTAATGCACTATAAATGTGTTACAAATATTCTCGTCTGAACCTAAAAGAAATTTAAAATGCTCAGCTCAAATAATTTTGTACATCAGCAAACTTATTATTCATAACAAATTCACTCGAATTATTTCCAAAAAAAGTAAATGCAATTTAAGCAGAGAGAAAGAAAATATACCGCAAACCAAATATGATTTCTTTTCAAAGGAATATTGCGTAAACTTTCAGTGAACTGATCAGGCGAGGGGAAAAAAGGAAGAAAATTAGATATGAATAATGTTTGACACAACTCGGTATTGATGACAAATATCTACTACCTACTTTTTCGCAATTAAATCCTATTAAAGAAGAGCTGATCTCGATAGAGAAGGAATCCATTTAAAAAGAAAGAATAAAATTTTCTTTAAGTATAAAAGATAAACCACAAAGAATATCTCAGATATAGACTAAACCCCACACATGCATATTCTTTGAACAATGCATGAATAAAACCATCAAGAGTGTTCTAACTTTGATTTTCTCCTATACTTTCATAATATCGGGAGTTTTCTTTTTACTTTCGAAGTACAGTAGTCTCTGTATAATCCTGCCCTTCTAATAGTCCGGTGTTTTCAAAAGGATGAATGGAATGTGTTAAGATTAAAAAGTCACTGCTTATGCATGTCAGTGTCTTTGGTACGACGTAAACAATGGATGCTGCTCAAATTTTGAATTTTAATTTATGACATTTAATATAAAGAGTTTCCACCTAAATAAGGGCACATCACCCTTAACTTGAAAATGAGGGCAATAACAGTCATGAAAGAAGTTTCTAGTTATAGTGAAACGTAAATGAGCTACGCGATGATCACTGACAACGTCGACTGGTGGCAATTTCTGGAGTAAGCGATCCTATCTCGAAAACAGTACAAAATAGAGAGAAAATGTCAATCACAAAGTTGTAGATCGTTAACGATTTAGTACAAAAAGACACCTTGTGCATATTTATACCGATAAAAGAACGCCGAAAATGCACATTTAATTGTTCGTAATTTCCGAAACTTTGACGTCACGAAACGGATTCTAAAAAGAAAAAAAATATTAGTTATCACAAGATACCTTTATTTTTGGTGTTCAAAGTGCTCTCCGTCATCTACAATACAGATTCAAGCCCTTGTTTGCCTTCCGTATGGTAGGTGATACTTAGATCGTGCATCATCTAACCAATTTATATTGTTCTTTTATAAATTTAAATGTAATTTTTTTAAAAATAATCTGTATTTATTAGCTCCATAATAAACGCAGATTACATAAACAAAATCTATATTGTTTTTGTGAAAAAAACAAGATATAAACACGTAATACGATGCACTATATAGGTATATGTTTGTCATATTCGTGCAATTTCTTTTCCTAAACTCTCAAGTTACAAAATGATGTTCCGTAATAAAAGAAACTACATTGAACACTGTACATGAACATTCCATCAATTAACCAGCGGGAGTGGTCTGCCCTAAACTTTCTCGTATAGTCTATGACAAAAGTGGACAAAAAATAAGCCAAACAGCAGTAAACGCGCCAAGCGGTCGCGAAATTCTTTTTATTTCATAATATGGCAAAGGAAACCAAATATGCAATTTGAACGCCTTTTTTTCTACCGATTGAAACTGGACACAGGTCTACAATTAAGATTAGAAGATCATATATAAAATTTCAATTATCTAATGTAAGTCACTAAAAGATTTGTGCCCGACTAAGACAGGCTTTTAGTTTGTCAACAATATCTCAGATCTGATTCTTACAAATTTAGTAACGAGAGTTGTAGTTGAAAATATCATTCACATTGGCAGAGTGCTTAAGAAATTAAACCAGCGGGAGTGGTCTCCCCTAAACTTTCTTGTATACTTTCCCAAAAAGGTACTGTTTTCCCTCCCCCCGTGTGAATAAAAAATTCGGACACACTGTAACACAAAATCCAATGACAATCAGAAGGTTTTTCTTTGTAGATTATAATGAATGTAAAATATTTAGGTAAAGAATCAAATTCAAAGATGTGCGTACCGATTAAAACCCATCTAGAACACACTTCGACACTTGCCGGCTCAAGGACAAAGTGACGTAACACTTCCGCGTGCACAGAGATTGCTACCAGTACGCATGCGTATGGAGAATCGAATTAGAAAAATTAAATATGCAATTTGAACGCCTTTTTTTAACAGATTAAAACGAAATTTTGGCACAGATCTATAATTAATGTTAGCAACCATCATACCAATTTTTATTTATCTAAGCTTTAGGAGATACAATTTTTACAAGTATGCGATTATACAGTCCGACAGACAGTCAACCTTTCGACGGATTTGGTGAGAAATTTGATAAGGACCTGCATTCATGATGATAAAACTGTATGCCAAATTTTATCCATCTACCTATTCCAGTTTTTGAGTTATAATGTTCACAGGGATGCGGACAGACAGACTTCCCGTAGACGGAGTTTGTCCAAACTTTGATAGAAACCTACAAATTATGTTTAGAGATCACGTACCAAATTTCATCCCTGTATCTCTAATAGTTTTCGAGTTATCATGTTCACAGACATACAGACACATAGACAGTTATAATTCCAAAATTGTGTTTTTCGGACGTAGGGAGGTCTGAAACGTAGAGATTCGTCAAAATCTCGAGGTGGAATTTTTTTTTTACCATTACAATTCTTTCTCTCTGTATATTAGAAAGTAAAATGAGCGTAGTTATTCTAGAGTTAAAAACGGTATGAGGCTGATTTGAAAGACTGATAATTTAGTAAGTATTGCTTGAACAGATTTGTTTTAGAATTATTCACGTATTTATTAATTTCCAAAAGAGAGTTTTACCACTATTTTATTAAAAATTTATTTTATATAAAAATTTTTTGAGAACGAAAACTTTGACTTGTTAAGAGTAGAATTCCGCTCTATATTTAAAGCTTGGAATTTTATATCCGAGCTGGTAAACGAAAATTAGAATTGAAATTTTGACTTGAAGGATGCAGGGAAAAGAAAATAAGTATTTATTTCTTCCTGCCTTTGAGATTTCAGCTCCATCCGTTAAATCAATGGATGTGGTTTTATGATATGTATTTAGAAATTGTTAGGAAGATAATTTTCCTTAGGATTATACTTTTCAAATAATGAACGGGGGACAACGGTGTTAATATTATAGAAAAACTAAAAGGATCCTCAGGCTATTGAGGCATGAAACTCCATACATTTGAGGAACTCCTCAACTGGCCGCAAGGGTCGCAGTCTGGGTCAGTGAAACGAAAGCACCTCTACTGATATCGAACGCCTCCTTCAATTGGGCAATAGCTTGTTTGTTGTTTAAAAGGTTTTTGAACCAAGCCTTTTTGTGAGCGTCTGCGAGCTTTAACAAGTGTGATTTTCGGTGAGCGTGCATTGAACAGCATAGTGATCAGCATCGTCCTCCGAACTGCAGATGCAGAGTAGGGAGTAAAAAATTTTAAACCGATTTAAGTAATAAGGAAAAAGACCGTTCCACTTAAAAGAATATATTAAAATTTTATTATAGATTCAAAAGTTTCGGCGTACCAATTGTAAATAATATCTGACCCTCTCCCCCAAGACTGAGTTGTAATTATTCCAGAACGTTTTTCACTCCATTATAATGTATTCTTTAAGTTTTCTTTTGAAGAATGATTATGGGACTCGGATGTCGTATAATCTTCTCCGATGATAGTTGCCAATTTAGCCTGTTCGTCGGCCAGATCATTAACTTCGTTTCCAACATGGGCCTTTACCCAAGAGAGACCGACCAAATGTTTGGCTTTGAGAAAATCAACTTTAGTTTTGTTGACAAATCCAGATGTTACGCACGCTCTCTGCAGTGCAAGAATAGAAGAAAGGCTGTCAGTGCAAATAATGATATTGTAGGAAACTTTAACTATTTTGATATGGAGAGCCTCTTCTGTTCATAAAACAAGGACAGAGAGTTTAAAAAATGCTCTAACTGTTCTATGTCCGGTGGCAATTCTGATACGGAATAATTTTCATGTTCTCGTGTAAGTGTAGTTAAATTCTTTATTTGAATAATTTTCCTAACCACTGTAGATATCCCGCGTTTATTGATCAAAACTTTGTTTTTGCGCCTCCATTTTCTTTAAAACGTCTTTAATATCCTCGGCAGTAATTGCTGTTTTCTTCAGATGAAAGCGCATGTCACTGAGTTTCTTAGCGTCCTTCGTTCGAAAGATAGGATAGCCATTAGATATTTTTATGTTCAATTATGAGCTCATTCGCTCATTCAACTACAAATCGCGATATCTAGCTTTTTTTATAATTTATTACAGGTTTTCAAAAATAATAGTTCCATCTCTCCGAATGCAAGATGAATACTGCTTAAAAAAAGCCGAAATGTTCCGCTGATTTTTAATGATATCTGTCTAGACCAGTGTTTCAAAGTGAGCGCCTCGGCACCTTGAAGAGTCTCGAATTCTAAAGAAGGGAGTTGAGATATATTATATTGACTTTTGCAAAACTGGAATTTAGGGCGCAGTTTTGCTTCGTTTTTCTTAGGATCGCCTGCTGTTTGTCGTCAAGAGATTGACGGCTTGGCTGGGTAGAAAACATTTGTTTTGAGTGCGCAGCAGTTTCTTGCGCACGCGATGCCTGCAGCATCTGAAGTGGTTTCTGATTCTACGGCTTCGCTAGTGACGGGACCGGGAAACTAGTAGCTTCGAAAGTTCATTGAAGACGTAACTCATCAAAAGAATTAAATTTCTCTATTAAAAACGTTTAATCTCCTGCCGACAAAAGTTGGCGATGCCACTCATAGTTTCGAAAAGAAGAAATAGCGGAGAACAAGACATGCAGGTTAGTCTTAATTTTCATAATTTCGATTGCAATTTTAATTCATCTTCTTGAGTTCAGATATCAAAAGTAATTGGTGCAAGCTAATAAGTAAATCGTATTGTACGAGCTCTGCTAGGAGTTGCGTACTTTGTGTCCGTTTATAAAAAGACATTAACTGTAGTGAATTGTTCAGATTCCTAATTTCCTTCAGCTGCAAAAATTTCAGTGCGAGAGATCGGGACCAAAGTACAAAATATATCTACTCCTAAGTGCTAAAGGTTAGATAATTTTATTTCTATATGCTATTTCTTATATATACGAAACTGATTAAAGCATAAACTCTGTTGTTGTCATAAAATGAAGATTCTGGAAAATCATTGTGGGAAAGGAAATGAGGATAGCTATGTCCAGTTTAATTCCACGATTTGGGAAAATGTGTAGTTATCAACGGAATCATCCATCACATCGATTTTTATTATTATTAAAAATATTCAATAAATTATTTTGTGACTTAAAATGTGTTTTACCTAACCGTGTCAAAAATTATTGGTAATTTTGCAAAATGAACTTGTTGGAGATTTATATAGGGCACCGAGAATCGGGAAAGTTGTGGAACCACTGGTCTATGTTATTCCAATTAAAGTTATAATTTTATGGATATCACATTTTTTGATAAAATTTTTCATTCCGAACATAATTTAAATCAGCGGGAGTGGTCTCCCCTAAACTTTCTCGTATACTTCCCAACAAGGTGTCTTTTCCACGAGAGAATAAAAAAATTACTATCTATGCCATGACAATCCAGTAGTTTCCCTTAGCGCGCACCAAGGTCAAGTATATGACCCAGAGCTCGCCAAGACGCAAAATGGCCTTGCGTCATCATAAGAAAATTGAATATGCAATCTGAACACTTTTTTTAATCGATTGAAACAATTGAAATTGGATACAGATCTAAAATTATGGTTAGAAAACCACTTACCAAATTTTATTTATCTAAATCATTTTGTTATGGAGTTATGGTGTTCACCAGCATTCGGTTATATAGAGGCCGAAAGGCATGAAATCGTTTAACGGATTTAGTCTAAAATTTGATACGAACCTACATTACTGATGATAAAACTGTGTACAAACTTTATCCATCTAGCTATTGAAGTTTTTGAGTTATAGTATTCACTCGAACGCTGACAGACGGACAGAGAGACTTCCCGTAACGGAGTTTGTGCAAAATTTGATATAAACCTACAAATTATGTGTTAAGAGTACATACCAAATTTCACCACTCTAGATCTAATAGTTTTCGAGTTATCATTTTCACAGACACAGAGACAGACAGACATAGTTCCTAAATTGTGTGTTTTGGGACACGGGGAGGTCTGAATCGTGGAGATTCATCAAAATATCGAGTTCGAATTTTTTGACGATCGCAATACTTTCTTTTTGTGTACGAGAAAGTAAGAAAGTTTTGAAATTCGCATTAAACTTGTTCTATACTTGGGTTTCTTTACACTTTGATCCAAGAATAACACAACGACGCATCAGCGTTATTTTTACGATTTCGGTTCGAGAATTCGGAATTTTTGGATATTGAGCTTCCATGTTCTCTATGAACTAAGGTTTTACCACAGAGCTGGAGAAATTATATTCTATCATGTTTTTTAAAATCTTCACTAAGAATGAATGTGAATTTCTGAAAAATTAATTTATTGTTGAAGTTTTAATGTATTCTGAAAGAGACAGTATATTAATTTAATCAGCAAAAATTAATTTCCTGTATTTTTTTAAAACTTTTTATCTGAATAGACTTTTCTCAACAAAGAATAAATTAAATTTAATAATTTGAAAAATAGATATTAATTCTTATATTATACATCCATATAATTTAAATTATAGGAGAATTTACACAAGAGACGAATAATTTTTTAAAGATTGTTCCATATTAATTTTTAATTTCTGTATTAAAATAATAGGTCAGTTTAGTGAAAAAAACGTCATTTTAAAATTACATGCTTTAGGCAGTGAAATTAACAATGCATCAATAGAAATTAATCGATAAACTAGTTAAAAATACAATAAATACTTTAGTAATTGTTTACATCGTTCTGTCTTGACGATAGGGATTGGCTTCGTGTACAGGCGCGTCTCATTCACGTCACGATGACGTATTCCGGTTAGGTCCCAAGTTCGCTACAGGTGGCGTACTATCTAACTGAAGTTCAATGATAAAAAGTTGCCATTACGATCTATGGGAGTGAAACCTCTGCTTCTCCTTCTGTGTGGGTTCAACGAACTCTTAAAGGATACTTGGGTTCCTTTTTCTCTGTGACAAACCATATCGTATAGGACAATAATATAATAACGATACAATCTTATGACTTTTTGCCCAATCGAATTGTCATGAAAGGTATCAAAATATGGAAAAAATATATAAAAGCAATTTTATTGCTTTAATGTGTTGGCTGGGCCATACAAAACATGGCACTGTATTTTGCGGAAGAAGATAATACCGGATAATAAAAAAAATAAAAGAATATTATTCTGAGAGAACAACTTTAAGTTAGTAAGTTATAGCTAGAGAAAATATCTATAAAATTAGTCGTCAAACGTTAAGATAGCTTAATTATTACAGGAGTAAATTCAAAAAAACGTAAATTTTGGAAAAGAATTTTTAATTTTTTTACGAATAGCGTAATTTTTTTTGAAATTTTACTTAATTACGCATTATATAGCAGTAGTATGTGCTTGCAAAGCACTCGTGACTGCTTCTATGTTCGGATCAGTATTGGAAATCGCAACCGTAAGTCATCTTTTTAATCCAGTCGAGATCGATATTTTGTTATAAAGGGAACTAATTTTGAAAATCCGTTTTTACTTAAGTAGATCGAAGCAAACTGAATCAAAATCTTAACTTCAGTTTTTTTTCAAATCGGCATATTGTTTTCCAATCGACAACCAAAAGTTTTGGCAAGATAGAGACTTAAATTGAATGCGCAATGATTCGTAGCTTGAAACGTCAATTAACCGTTCTTTTTTTATTCAAAACCTTTTAAAAATACCAAACGAAAATGGATAACGTATCAAACATAATTCATAACCTTGAAATTTTTTGAAACGTTTTCTTCCTATTTTAAAATATGAGGGAAATGATGTATTTAAATAACGAGAAATCTGTATTATTTTCTTTACTAAATTCTGAAAAGAATAGTGATATTTTTTGTTTATTTTATTCAATATTCCCTGCCAAAGTATCAGCTAATTCTTAAAAACTTCAATTTTACGGCTCGATTTGAAAATTTTTCTACTCTCTCTCTCTGTAGACTCAAATAGTTTTGTTTTAGAACACGTGGGTAATGTAATTGAGTTTTCCGAGCCAATCTTTATTAATGAATGATCTTGCCATTATATGCTACTTCTCTACCAAAAAGAATTTAAATTTTATTTTCCACATCGAAAATACATCCCAGTATTTTGCGCTTGAGAGTTCTCTGCCTTCGGTAAGTAGAAATAACGTCTCATACACATAACTCATCTCATTACGCAGTAATGAAAAGAGACGTCTGCTTAAGCTGTTATTTTATATGTAACCAATTAACAACAACCTCTTGTAATATCTTGTGCAATTCTTCATTGATATCATTTGTAAAAAGAGCATTCTCTATGTCAAATGTAATAGTTGAATAATATATGGGGGACCAATATTCTTTATTTACCCTATTTGTCCTATATTACTGCCTGTTAATACTACAGCACCATTACAGCAAATCGCGACACAGTGTGTCCACGTAAGCCTATATCTTTTAAAATATCTACTAATAATTTCAAATATTTTCTCTTCAGTTGTTTTTCCTTCCAAACTATAAAAAAGAAAAAGTCTTCTGTTATGTCTTCTTCACATACGTATCTCACATAAACAATTAATTGAGATAGTTTAGTAATGTCTGTGGTGTCGTCAAGTTGCAGAGCAAATAAAGGAGAGTTTTTTTTATCGATTCGACAGAAATGATTATATATTACGTGATATGATGGAAATGCAGAGAGAAACGGTGTTAATTGAAGATGGTATCGCTTTTAAGAAGGGTGTATATTTTTCTCCATTTAGAATTGATGTCAGTTTAATTGCCAGAGAAAGAATCAGTAAATTTCTAGCTGTATTTGGTTTCAAATTTTTCCCTGTCATATATGAAACTAATAAGGATGCCCGTAAAACCTTCTCAAGAATTGTTGCTGGTTATTTTCTTCCGAAATACATTTCATTTTAAAACTCGTTTTTTCAATAAAGTTTCAAATTTATTTGCTAGATATTTAAGTTTTGTTGCCGAATATCTGTTTAATTTAACAGGCTTCATGCTCATTTGCTACTTTATCCATGCGATCAACACACAAATGATGCTAGTAATGATTGTCAGACCGGGCTAAGTTGCATATGAATTCACCAGAGAGCAGGTAGAGGTTATCTCATTGACAATTATCTTTTGTCGCTTTATTTGTTCACCTGCCCCATGCCGAAGTAAAAAATTAGATACCAATACTGACAATTGTTTTTTGGAAAAAATGTAGTTCAACAATTTTAAATATTATTATCTCATTTCATTGTTTTACTGATACCTGATAGTTTGTGAAGAAAATGATTATATTTTTTTATTGTAAAATAATTCTTTTTGAATTTATCGACCCACAAAACTTTCCTCGCGACCAACGGTTTACGTGCCTTTGATTTAGACGAATAAAGGATATGACGTGAATCATCCTGAATTGCATTATTCCGGAAGAAGCATTTTTGTGAGCACCTGCAGTTGGCTAATTTTTAAATTACAACTATTATTGTTAAAAGATTCCGATTTTTGATAGTTCTACTAAAGCAAACCGCACCTGTGCAACATTATTTCGTTTCTTAATATAAAGTTTCAGAAGTGATATGAACTTTCTACCCGACCTGTACATTAAGAACACAAAATAGCGGTAACATTTAAAAATTAACTTACTAAATCCTGGACATTCTATCCGTTCATCAATGGGAACGACCTTCTTCTTGGAAAAATATTTCAGGGCTGTCATTACAGGTAATATCGTTAAAAAAAAGAAGCCGTAATTCAAGGTAGGTTTCAAGATGTACATGTTGAACTTTATATGCGGCAATCATTCTATAAATAATGTGTAAAAAACATAACTTTCATCAACAGATAATATTTCATTCAAATATAATTTAAATTTAATATTTCATTCATGAGCCACAGAAAGTTCAGTTCGTTAATATAATACCAAAAATATTTTTTAAAACTGCAGTCTCCTTTCACAGTGATGAATATACTAGTAAACGATGAAAGTATGAAAATTGAAGAATCAATTACTTATATTATTTATATGATGATTGATATGATTACTCGTATTTACAGATAGAAAAATTGATTATTTTTCGCAATTAAATTTCTAAGCAAATAACTTTCACTTTTAAAAGCGATTAAATGCTTGTGTCTTTGGGGTTGAAAAAAGACATACAAAGAGAAGAACGAAAATATATAAGAAAATAAAATATAAAAGAATTTCTCTCTCTTCTTTAAGCTCTAATGATCATTTATTTTGTACGTCTTGTGCAGAAAACACAAAGCTAAAAATGCTTTTTCTAGGTCTGAAATTCGAAAAATATCCTGACAAGAAAGGGTTTAAATAAGTTTCACTGTGTTCGATAACCGGTTTTTCAAAATAATCGAATAGAAAACATTTACTGACATTTCTTATTTATTCGAATTTCATAATCTTTTTATTTACACGTTCTTCCAACTATAATAAAAATAGTATAATTAATAGATAACAAGCGGAAGTGTCCCCACTCGACTATCACGCACACTCCCATAATTTGGAGCGTTTTTTGTTTATCTTCGTCATATAGTGAATAGATTGGAGCATGTGTTTTGGAACTCTTCCCATTCGCATTCAAAATTTGTTGCAGAACTGCAGTTAAAGTGATGAAACCATATGTGAAATTTCATCGATCTAACTCTTTGAGTTCAAGAAGAATCCTGCACTAAGATTGACAGACAGACATAACTGCTGTTCATAAATCCTTCAAAATTTGATACAGATCTGCAAACTCGGTGTAACGACCACACACCGAATTTCATTCGTGTGTTAACGTGTTCATGGACAGACAGGCATATATAATACTTAGAAGGTTATCTAAATTTGCTGTAGTTTAATATATGAAATTATCTTTATATATATGGTGACTTTATATAACGATTATATTTTATCGATTATTTTCTGCAAACTGAGATTATATAACTTTCGAAACAAACTTTTATAGGCCCTCTTTTTAACATTTTTCGCAACTAATATCTTACAAAAAAGATGATCATTCACTTACCAATCTTGCACTTTAACATATGATGGTTTTAAACGCAGAATTCCCTAAGAAAATTGTTTCGAAAAGAAATTAATGCTTCATTATCCAGATATAGTTTAATGTGTAGTTATGGTACACTTTTGACTAAGTACTTACTTTTCTACTTAAAAATGTTTCTAAAAATAATTCATGCACTGTAAATGTGTTACAAATATTCTCGTCTGAACCTAAATAAAATTTAAAATGCTCTGCTCAAATAATTTTGTACATCAGCAAACTTATTATTCATAACAAATTCACTCGAATTATTTCCAGAAAAAATAAATGCAATGGAAACAGAGAGAAAGAAAATATACCGCAAACACAATATGATTTCTTTTCAAAGGAATAGTGCGTAAACTTTCAGTGAACTGATCAGACGAGGTTAAAAAAGGAAGAAAATTAGATATAAATAATGTTTGACACAACACGGTATTGATGACAAATATCTACTACCTACTTTTTCGCAATTAAATTCTATTTGAGAAGAACTGATCTCGATGGAGAAGGAATCCTCTTAAAAAGAAAGAATAAAATTTTCTTTAAATATAATAGATAAACCACAAAGAATATCAGAGATATAGACTAAACCCCAAACATGCATATTCTTTGAATAATGCATGAATAAAACCATCAAGAGTGTTCTAACTTTGATTTTCTTCTATATTGGATATTTTCTGTTTACTTTCCCAGTACAGTAGTCTTTGTATAATCCGGCACTTCTAATAGTCTGATGTTTTCAAAAGGATGAATGGAATGTGTTAAGATTAAAAAGTCACTGCTTATGCATGTCAGTGTCTCTGGTACGACGTAAACAATGGATGCTGCTCAAATTTTGATTTTTAATTTGACATTTAATATAAAGAGTTTCCACCTAAATAAGGGCACATCACCCTTAACTTCAAAATGAGGGCAGTAACAGTCTTGAAAGAAGTTTCTAGTTATAGTAAAACGTAAATGCGCTACGCGATGATCACTGACAACGTCGACTGGTGGCAATTTCTGGAGTAAGCGATCCTATCTCAAAAACAGCACAAGATATAGGGAAAATGTCAATCACAAAGTTGTAGATCGTTAACGATTTAGTACAAAAAGACACCTTGTGCAAATTTATACTGATAAAAGAACGCTGAAAATGCACATTTAATTGTTCGTAATTTCCGAAACTTTGACGTCACAAAACGAATTCTAAAAAGAAAAAAAATATTAGTTATCACAAGATACCTTTATTTTTTGGTGTTCAAAGTGCTCTCCATCATCTACAATACAGATTCGAGGCCTTGTTTGCCTTCCGTATGTAGGCGATACTTAGATCA
Source organism: Araneus ventricosus (assembly GCA_013235015.1). Taxonomy (NCBI): domain Eukaryota; kingdom Metazoa; phylum Arthropoda; class Arachnida; order Araneae; family Araneidae; genus Araneus; species Araneus ventricosus. Next base: position 48,322 of record BGPR01004432.1, on the reverse strand, counting down.
TGCATGAAATAACCAATTTATATTGTTCTTTTATAAATTTAAATGTAATTTTTATTTAAATAATCTGTATTTATTAGCCCCATAATAAACGCAGATTACATAAACAAAAGCTATATTGTTTTTGTAAAAAAAACAAGGTATAAACACGTAATACGATGCACTATATAGGTATATGTTTGTCATATTCGTGCAATTTCTTTTCCTAAACTCTCAAGTTACAAAATGATGTTCCGTTATGAAAGAAACTACATTGCACACTGTACATGAACATTCCATCAATTAACCAGCGGGAGTGGTCTCCCCTAAACTTTCTCGTATAGTCTATGACACAGGTGGATAAAAAATAAGCCAAACAGCAGTAAACGCGCCAAGCGGCCGCGAAATTCTTTTTATTTCATAATATGGCAAAGGAAACCAAATATGCAATTTGAACGCCTTTTTTTCTACCGATTGAAACTGGACACAGGTCTACAATTAAGATTAGAAGACCTCATACAAAATTTCAATTATCTAATGTAAGTCACTAAAAGTTGTGCACACGTCTAAGACAGGCCTTTAGTTTGTCAACAGTATCTCAGATCTGATTCTTACAAATTTACTAACGAGAGTTGTAGTTGAAAACATCATTCACATTGGCAGAGTGCTTAAGAAATTAAACCAGAGGGAGTGGTCTCCCCTAAACTTTCTTGTATACTTTCCCAAAAAGGTACTGTTTTCCCTCCCCCCGTGTGAATAAAAAATTCGGACACACTGTAACACAAAATCCAATGACAATCAGAAGGTTTTTCTTTGTAGATTATAATGAATGTAAAATATTTAGGTAAAGAATCAAATTCAAAGATGTGCGTACCGATTAAAACCCATCTAGAACACACTTCCACTCTTGCCGGTTCAAGGACAAAGTGACGTAATACTTCCGCGTGCACAGGGATTGCTACCAGTACGCATGCGTATGGAGAATCGAATTAGAAAAATTAAATATGCAATTTGAACGCCTTTTTTTAACAGATTAAAACGAAATTTTGGCACAGATCTATAATTAATGTTAGCAACCAACATACCAATTTTTATTTATCTAAGCTTCAGGAGATATAATTTTTACAAGTATGCGATTATACAGTCCGACAGACAGTCAACCTTTCGACGGATTTGGTCCAAAATTTGATAAGGACCTGCATTCATGATGAAAAACTGTGTACCAAATTTCATCTATCCATCTATTCAAGTGTTTGAGTTATAGTGTTCACAAGAATGCGGACAGACAGACTTCCCGTAGACGGATTTTGTCAAAACTTTGATAGAAACCTACAAATTATGTTTAGAGATCACATACCAAATTTCATCCGTGTATCTCTAATAGTTTTCGAGTTATCATGTTCACAGACATACAGACACACACACACAGTTATAATTCCAAAATTGTGTTTTTCGGACGCAGGGAGGTCTGAAAAGTAGAGATTCGTCAAAATCTCGAAGTCGAATTTTTTTTACCATTACAATTCTTTCTCTCTGTATATTAGAAAGTAAAAAGAGCGTAGTTATTCTAGAGTTAAAAACGGTATGAGGCTGATTTGAAAGACTGATAATTTAGTAAGTATTGCTTGAACAGATTTGTTTTAGAATTATTCACATGTGTATTCATTTCCAAAAGAGAGTTTTATCACTATTTTATTAAAAATTTATTTTATATAAAAATTTTTTCAGAATGAAAATTTTGTCTTGTTAAGGGTAGAATTCCGCTCTGTATTTAAAGCTTGGAATTTTATATCCGAGCTGGTAAACGAAAATTAGAATTAAAATTTTGAATTGAAGGATACAGGGAAAAGAAAATAAGTATTTATTTCTTCCTGCCTTTGAGATTTCAGCTCCATCCGTTAAATCAAGGGATGTGGTTTTATGATATATATTTAGAAACTGTTAGGACAATAATTTTCCTTAGGATTATACTTTTCAAATACTGAACGGGGGAAAACGGTGGTAATATTATAGAAAAACTAAAAGGATCCTCAGGCTATTGAGGCATGAAACTCCATACATTTGAGGAACTCCTCAACTGGCCGCAAGGGTCGCAGTCTGGGTGAATGAAACGAAAACACCTCTACTGATACCGAACGCCTCCTTCAATTTGGCGATAACTTTGTTGTTTAAAAAGTTTTTGAACCAAGTCTTTTTGTGAGCGCCTGGGAGCTTCAACAAGTGTGATTTTCGGTGAGCATCCATTGAAAAGCATAGTGATCAGCATCGCCAACCGAACTGCAGATGCAGAGTAGAGAATCAAAACTTTTAAACGATGTAAGTAATAAGGAAAAAGACCGTTCCACTTAAAAGAAGATATTAAAATTTTATGATAGATTCAAAAGTTTCGGCGTACCAATTGTAAGTAATATCTGACCCTCTCCCCCAAGACAGAGTTGTAATTATTCCAGTACGTTCTTCACTCCATTATAATGTATTCTTTAAGTTTTCTTTTAAAGAATGATTATGGAACTGGGATATCGTAATCTTCTCCGATGATAATTGCCAATTTAGCCTGTTGGTCGGCCAGATCATTACCTACGTTTCCAGCATGGGCCTTGACCCAAGAGAGATCGACCAAATGCTTGGCTTTGAGAAAATCAACTTTAGTTTTGTTGACAAATCCAGATCTTAAGCACGCTGTCTGCAGTGCAAGAATAGAAGAAAGGCTGTCAGTGTAAATATTGATATTGTAGGAAACTTTAACTATTTTGATATGGAGAGCCTCTTCTGTTCATAAAACAAGGACAGAGAGTTTAAAAAAATGCTCTAACTGTTCTATGTCCGGTGGCAATTCTGATACGGAATAATTTTCATGTTCTCGTGAAAGTGTAGTTAACTTCTTTATTTGAATAATTTTCCTAACCACTGTAGATATCCCGAGCTTATTGATCAAAACTTTGTTTTTGCGCCTCCATTTTCTTTAAAACGTCTTTAATATCCTCGGCAGTAATTGATGTTTTCTTCAGATGAAAGCGTATGTCACTGAGTTTCTCAGCGTCCTTCGTTCGAAAGATAGGATAGCCATTAGATATTTTTATGTTCAATTATGAGCTCATTCGCTCATTCATTTACAAATCGCGATATCTAGCTTTTTTTATAATTTAATACAGGTTTTCAAAAATAATAGTTCCATCTCTCCGAATGCAAGATGAATACTGCTTAAAAGAGCCCAAATTTTCCGCTGATTTTTAATGATATCTGTCTAGACCAGTGGTTTCCAAAGTGAGCGCCTCAGCACCCTGGAGAGTCTCGAATACTAAAGAAGGGAGTTGAGATATATTATATTGACTTTTGCAGAACTGGAATTTAGGGCGCAGTTTTGCTTCGTTTTTCTTAGGATCGCCTGCTGTTTGTCTCCAAGAGATTGACGGCTTGGCGGAGTAGAAAACATTTGTTTTGGGCGCGTAGCAGTCTCTTCCGCACGCGATGCCTTCGGCATCTGAAGTGGTTTCTAATCCTATGGCTTCGCTAGTGACGGGACCGGGAAACTAGTAGCTCGCAATTTCATTGAAGACGTAACTCATCAAAAGCATTAAATTTCTCTATTAAAAAGTTTAATCTCTTGCCGACAAAAGTTGGCGATGCCACTCATAGTTTCGAAAAGAAGAAATAGCGGAGAACAAGACATGCAGGTTAGTCTTAATTTTCATAATTTCGCTCGCAATTTTAATTCCTCTTCATGAGTCCAGATATCAAAAGTAGTTGGTGCAAGTTACTAAGTAAATCGTATTGTAAGAGATCTGCTAGGAATCGTGTACTTTTTGTTCGTTTAAAAAAGGACATTAACTTAAGTGAATTGTTTAGATTCCTAATTTTTTTCAACTGCAAAAATTTCAGTGCGAGAGATCGGGACCAAAGTACAAAATATATCTACTCCTAAGTGCTAAAGCTTAGATAATTTTATTTCTATATGCTATTTCTTATATATGCGAAACTGATTAAAACATAAACTCTGTTGTTGTTATAAAATGGAGATTCTGGAAAATCATTCTGGGGAAGGAAATGAGGATAGCTATGTCCAGTTTAATTCCATGATTTGGGAAAATGTACAGCTATCAACGGAATCATCCATCACATAGATTTTTATTATTATTAAAAATTGAAGTTACCATGTTCATAGTCACACAGAAAAACAGATATAACTGAAAAAAGGTTAGAAATACACATTAAACTTGTTCTATACTCGAGTATCTGCATCATTCGTTAGACTTTGATCCATGCCTTACCAAACGAAGCATCATAATCGCAAACGGTTATTTTTACGATTTCGTTTCGAGAATCCTGAATTGTATGTTGTATGTTGAGCTTCCATGTTCTCTAGCTACTAAGGTTTAAACACAGAGAATGAGAAATTACATTCTATCAATTTTTAAAATCTTAAATAAGATTGAATGTGAAATTCAGAAAAATTAATTTATTGTTGAAGTTTTAATGTATTCTAAAAGAGTCAGTGTATTAACTTTATCAACAAACATTCATTTCCTTCAGTTTTTAAAAAAATTATGAACTGAAGGAACTCTTCTCGATAAAGAATAAATGGAATGGAATAAATTGAAAAATACTTTTCATTTTTTTTAAATTTTACATCCATACATTTTAAATTATTGGTACTTTACAGGAGACAAATAAATTGTTTAATAATGTTACATAATAATTGTTAATTTCTATATTAAAGAATATGTGAGTTTAGTGAGAAAAAACGTTATTACAAAATTACATGGTTTAGGCTGTCAAATTAACAATGTAATGAAAGAAATGAGTTATTCTTAAATTCAATAACTGTCGAAAAACGAGTAAAAATTAAATAAACACTATAATAATTGTTTATATCGTTTGTCTTGACGGTTGAGTTTGGTTTTGTGTCCATGCGCTTCTACATGACGTCACGCTGGCGTATTCTGGTTAGTTTCCTACAGATGACGCGCTTAATGAACCCTTAAAGGAAACTTTGTTTCCTTTTCTCTGTTACAATAACAATAATCCGATCTTAAACTTTTACTTTCCCGTACTATGACTTTCAACTTTCGATAGTTCATCCGGATGAGATAATAACACTTACACAATTTTGCATTATCAGCCTGGATATGTAAATCCAAGCTTTATATGAAAGACACCTGAAATTTCTGTTGGATGGTTGTCAGTGTTCGAAACTAAAAAAATTTATATACAAAAGGTTTGTAATAAAATAGTGGTAATTATTCTATAAAAACGTCTTTGCATTTCCACATGTTTGGTTTCGTGCACGTCGCTTTCCATAACATATGTTAGAACAGTGGTGCGGAAATAATTTTAATTTCTTAACCCACATTAACTTAAAATTTTGTCTTCAGACGTTTCTTTAATCGTCAACGTAGATAGAGGGAAATTCTTTTTTGGTATTTGATCTTATGTTTATGCTTTATTAGAGATCTGAATAAAACAGATAATTTTATGAAGAAATCTTTTTCGTCTTGCATTTCAAAATGTTTGGTTAAGTCCACGTCGCTTTATATAAAGTATGTTAGGACAGTGGTGAGAAAATCCTTTTCATTTCTGAACCCCAATTTACCTTAAAATTTTGTCTTTAGACGTTTTTTCAATCGTCTATGTAGATAAAGAGAAATTCTTTTTTGGTATTTGCGCTTATGTTTCTGTTTCATTAGAGTTTTGAATAAAACAGATAATTTTATGAAGAAATGGTTTTATTTATGAATATGGGAATAAATATTTTTTAATGAAATATACTATAAAAAACTTTTGTTTGTAACATTTCATTGCGAGAGATGTCCTTGCAAAGAGCTCATGACTGCTTTTATGTTGCGATCTTTATTTTAAAACTTAAGCCGTAAGTCATCCTCTGAATCCAATCGACATCGATATTTTGTTATAATGGCAACTGATTTTGAGAAGCCGTTTTTACTTAAGCAGGTGAATGGAAACTGAATCAAAATATTAACTGCAGTTTCTTCGGCATGTGCTTTCCTAATCGATAAAGAAATTTTGAAAAGACAGAGACTTTAATTGAATGCCCACCGTTTCGTAGCTTGAAAAGTCTATTTATCGTTCTTTTTTCCATTTAATACCTATTAAAAATATGAAATGAAAATGGATCACGCTTTAAACATAATTTATTACCTGGAAGATTTCCGAAAAGTTTTCTTCCTATTCCAACATATGAGGGAAATAATGTATTTAAATATCGAGAAATCTATATTATTTTCTCTACTAAATTCTAAAGAAAACTGGAATATGTCTTTGTTTAATTTATTAGATTCTCCTTGCCAAAGTATACATAAAAACTTCAGTTTCTCAACTCGATTTTTAAAATGTTTCTACTCTCTTGCTATTAGACTCAAATAGTTTTGTTCTAGAAAATGTGAGTCATGAAATTGATATTTCCGATCCAATCTTCATTAATGAATGAACTTGCTATTATATGCTACTTTTGTACCAAAAGAATTTAAATTTAATTTTTCACATCATAAATATATCGCAGTATTTTGAGGTTTGAGAGTTCTCTGACTTCGGAATGAAGTAATAATGTCTCGTACATAGAAACCATCTAATTACGGTGTATTGAAAAAAAAAGACTGCTTAAGTACTGATACCTGGTACTTGTTGAAAGAAATAATTATGCTTTTCTTATTGTAAAATAACTTTTTTTTTCAGTTTTGCGACAAACAAAAATTTTCTCGCGACCCGTCTGAGTGTCGCGACGAACGGTTAGCGCACCAATAATTTAGACGAATAAAGGACATGTCTATAATCATTCTCAGTTGCATTATTCCGAAAAATCATATTTGTGAGCGACTCCTGTCGGCAAAATTTGAAACTATAACTATTTTTGTTGTTTAAGATCCGTACAACTATTTCTGTTGTAAAGATCCCGATTCCTGATAATTCTTCTACTGCAAAACGTTCTTCTGCATCAGCATTTCAATTTTTAAATAAAGTTTAAGAAGTTGTATGAAATTTCTACCCAACCTGTACATTAAGAACACAAGATAACGGTAGTATTAATTTAAAATTAACTTACTAAAACCTGGACATTCTAGTCGTTCATCAGTTGGAAAGAGTTTCTTCTTTGATAAATATTTCAGACCTGTCATTGCTGGTACTATCGTTAAAAAAAGAAGGCCGTAATTCAAGGTAGGTTTGAAGATGTTCATGTTGAACTTCATATACGGCAATCACTCCATAAATAATAAGAAAAAAACCTCAATATTATTAAGAAATTATATTTCACTCAAATATAAATTTAAATTAATGATCAATTTTATTTCATTCATCACCTACATAAAGCGCAGAAATTGAAGCGTTAAAATTGAAGTCTGCTTTTACAGTGAGGAACACATTATTAAATAATGAATGTTTAAAAAATGAAGAACTGATTGCTTATATTATTTATATGTTGATTTGATTAATATTTATATGTTTATTTGATTAATATTTATATGTTGATTTGATTAATATTTATATGTTGATTTGATTAATGATGATAGTATGATTACTCGTATTTACAAAGAGAAAACTTAATTATGTTTCGTAATTAAATTTCTAAACTAATAGATTGCACTTTTAAACGCAATCAATATTTTGTTACTTAGTATTTGAAAAAGGAAATACAGGGAGAAGAATAAAAATAAATAAATGAAATGAAATATAAACTGCTATATCCAGAATACAGATTTGAGCACTTGTTTGCACTTCACTTAGCACAAGTTTTAGCATATTGTTGATGCGCTAGAACAAGCAACAGTAATACGTCACCGAAAGTCTTGCAATGTTGACGGAAAATCGCATGAACCTGCTGTTTGAGTTATTCCCACAGGAAAAAGTTTAAGTATATTTTTGACCAAAAAATAACATTTTCTCCTTTTGCCCTTGTCTTGTGACGTCACAATTTCGCTGCCAATTTTATAAGCTAAGCTAAGATATAAAGCTGACAATTTTATATGCATTTTTGGCATTGTTTCCTTCGTATTAATGTGCACAAGGTGTCTTATTGTACTAAATCAACAACGCTCTACAACACTGCAATTGACATTTTTCACCCGGTTTATACCATTTTCAAGATAGGAACGCTAACTTCGGAGTTTGCTACCAGGTATCGCGTTTAGTGGACTTATTTCATAGGGCAGACACTACTTTCGTAACTATAGCTGCCGCCGTTCTAAAGTTAAGGGGAGTGGCTCTTATATAAGAGCAAACGTATCGTTTATCGTAAAATTTTCTTGTTAATATTGTTTATTTTGTGCGTTGAGCATAGGTTTCGATATAAAAGTGTGATGTTTAGGATGAACATCCACTAATTCGGATCTTCCGATAATCGGGTACTCCTTTGGACAGATATCAGCTGGATTATCAAAGAACACTATATAGTGGGAATATAGAGCATGCATAATTCGATCCATTGATTGAGCGTGTGCAAAATTATATACAGGTGCAGAATTTCGATTTCAAGAACACATGCACAATTTATGATCATAACTCGTTGTGCTTTTGAGCGGAAAATGTCTTACAATTAAATTCACTCATCTAGCTTGTTTCTTTTTTATTATCCTGTTCACATGCACCTGGACAGATTGACCGACTTCTTGGAGTTGACATTTTTCCAAAAGTTGAAACCTATAACCTCTTTTGATGTGAATAACACATAAAGAATTTTTCGTTTTTGATTTATCAAATTCACTGACCTAACTTTAAACTGAATTTTTTTCGAACACGGGATGTAAGACAAAAATGCGAAAATTCTCATTAAAATTTCCAGGTCAGACTTTTTTAAAATTACAATTACTTCTCTCTTGAAACTTTGCACCCAAAAAAGAGAGAGAGAAGACTGTCTAGTTCACATAGGATATCACGAAATTAGATGTCTCTAAATTGCATAAAATCTTTGAACAGTTATTATATAAACAAAGAAAAAACACAAAAGGAAATTTAATTCATGAGCGTTGATGACAGTCGTGAAGTGATGGCTTTCCCTGGGTAATTTCTGATGACTGAAGATGGTTAGGACAATGAGATGACATAGAGTTCTTCTACCTCTCCAAATCTCATCTCATTTCTTTTCCTTTTATCCAATTCCTTTCTCCCACCATTTACAGTGGAAGTAAGAATACGCCTAATACCAGTCAGCAATGTTTGTAATTACATCGGTTTGGCGTCAATAGTTGGCGGACAATAATGACCAATAATTACTACACTTCGGATTACAGGCCATATTCTATATATGTATCAATTAATACAATTCTTAAAGCGTTTGTGTCAATCATTACTCGTTTGTGGAATACTTATTCGAAGATAACATGCATTTTTGGGGTAGCCTCTACTAATGTAATATTAATAACCATAAATAATACAGATCTTCCTGCATTAGAATACGGGTTCATGAATGATCGAGCCACCGCGAAAATAAGATGGGACCTATGACCTGTTACAAAATGGGTATCACCAGCCCCGGCTGAGCTCCCTCCCTTAGGAGCTATGTTCCGTCATCAGGAAGGTTCCCAAGACAACCACTCCATATTTACTGTACCCAAAAAGGAAGATTAAATCTGTTAACTTCTACGGCAACTTTTCATCTACATATATTCGTAGAGCATTTGAAATCTTGGCAGCATCTCGAAGAATTTTCATATGCAAATTTGTAACGTATTTAAATATAAGGAATTTCCAAAAAATCAAAAATTTCAAATGAAGTCTAACTTTATAATCGTTTTGTACATATTTACTTTCTCGAATATGAAGTATATCTAAAATGTTGATACTATGAAAATATTAGTATATTGAAAGGAGAACTGTTTGCCAGCAAACCATCTCGGTAGGTCGCTTTTCCTGAACTGGCAGTTTACAGCTCCAGCGGGTTCTGCTTCGGAAGGTTAAGAGTTCAGGTGAATCGTCTACGTTTCGTCCAATTCGTACTACTAACATTGACATGATCGTGTTGGAATGTTATATTTTCAGTGTAATAATAATTCAAATCCGTAGTTCAATTTGGTGGCGAATCCAGTATTTGGCCTGGAGGGGGGTGCGTTTAAAAAATCCTATCGTCGTGACGAATTTCAATCGTCATGAATATGTAAATCGAAACACTTTAACTTTACAGACTTTAATCACCTGGAAATAAGAATCATGAAGAATGGTACAATACTATTGTTAATTTAATAAAAAATAGACTTCAATAACTTAGCAAATATTGTTCGCCGTCGTCAATTCTACAAGTACGGGCCTTGACCCAAGAGAGGCCCGCCAAATGTTTGGCTTTGAGAAAATCAACTTTAGTTTTGCTGACAAATCCAGATCTGGAGCACGCACTCTTTAGTGCAAGATTAGAAGAAAGGCTGTCAGTATAAATATTGATAATGTAGGAAACATTAAATATTCATATGGAGAGCATCTTCAGTTCATTAAACAGGGACAGAGAGTTTAAAAAATGCTCCAATTGTTTTATGTCCGGTGGCAATTCTGATATGGAATTATTTTCATGTTCTCGTGAAAGTGTAGTTAACTTTTTACTTTCTCGTATACGAAATATACAAAGAGAAAGCATTGTAATCGTAAAAAAAATTCTAACTCGATATTTTGACGGATCTGAATATTTTAGACCTCCCTGTGTCGGAAAAACACAATTTTGGAATTATGTCTGTCTGTCTGTGAACACGATAACTCGAAAACTATTAGAGCTTTGGGGATGAAATTAGGTATGTGGTCTTTAAACATAATTTGTAAGTTTATATGAAATTTTGGACAAAATCCGTCAAAGGGAAATCTGTATGTCCGCGGTTATGTGAACACAATATCTCTCAAAGTTGAATAGCTAGATAGATAAAATTTGGTACACAGTTTTATTTTCATGAATGTAGGTCCGTATCAAATTTGGGAAAAAATCTGTGGAAGGGTTAACTGTCTGTCGGTTTGTATAATCGCATACTTGTAAAAGGTATATCTCAAAAGCCCTTTGTTACAGCTTTCTTCTCGGACTCTGAATAGCGATTGCAACGTACAGCGCCACCTGTCGGCAAGATTTGTGACTAATTTTGAAACTTCTGTATGAGATTTTTACTGCTCTCAGACTAAGCATTCCACCGGTTTCAATCTTCTATCGATCTCCGTTGCCGAGTTATTTAATTTTAAAATCAGGGAGTCCTTTGTTGGACACCCTGTATCACGGATGCTAACATTAATTATAGATCTGTGCCCAATTTTCATCAAAATCGGTTAAAAAAGAGGTGTTAAAATTGCATATTCAATTTTTTTTAAATCCGATTGTCCGTGCGCATGCGTACTGGTAGCAATCTCTGTGCACGCGGAAGGATTACGTCACTTTGTCCTTCAGCCGGCAAGAGTGGAAGTCGAGACGCATTTAATCGGCACGCATCTCTTTGAATTGGATTATTTACCAAAATATTTTACACTCACTTTAATCTACAATGAAAAACCTTCTGATAGTCATTGGATTCTGGGTTACAGTAGGCTCGATTTCTTTTATCTACGCGCGGAGAGGGGAAACAACACATTTTTGGGGAAATATACGAGAAAGTTTACGTGAGGCCACTCCCGCTGGTTTATTTAAATAATCTTCATAACCCTTGTAGATATCCCGAGCTTATTAATCAGAACATTGTTTGGCTGCCATTCTAAGATCGTTTTTCGAACGCCCTCCCATTTCTTTAAAAGGTTTTTAATAGCCTCGTCACTAAGTAATGTTTTCTTCAGAAAAAAGTGCATGCCACTGAGGTTCTCAGCGTCCTTCGTTCGAAAGATAGGATAGCCTTTAGATATTTTCATGATCAATTATGAGCTCATTCCTCATTCTTCATTCATCTACAAATCGTGATATTTAGCTTTTGTTGTAATTTCATACATGATTTCATTAACATTAGTTCCATCTCTCTGAATGCAAGATGAATACAGCTTTAAAGAAGCAAATTTTTCCGCAGATTTTTAATATCTGTCTAGACCAGTGGTTTCCAAAGTGAGCGCCTCGGCCTGGATAGACTCGACTACTAAATAAGGGAGCTGCGATATATTATATAATTTTGGCAAAACTTGAATTTAGTTTGCAATTTTGCTTCGTTTTTCTTAGGATCGCCTTCTGTTTGTCGCCAAGAGATAGACGGCTTGGCGGGGAGAAAACATTTGTTTTGGGTGCTTAGGCAGTCTCTCTCGCACGCGATGCCTGCGGCATCTGTAGTGATTTACCGGGCAAATTTTTTTAACTTAGGAAAACATCCTACGGCTTTTCTGGTGATGGGAGCAGGCACCTAGTAGATTTGCATGTTCATTGCAAACGTAACTCATCAAAAGGATTAAATTTCTCTATTAAGAGCGTTTAATCTCTTGCCAACAAAAGTTAGCGATGCCACTCGGAGTTTAGAAAAGAAAAAAATAGCGGAAAACAAGAGAGCTCCCCCAAACCAGTTTAATCCTTATTTTCATCTTTTTGCTTGCAATTTTAATTCATTTTCATAAGTTCAGATATCAAAAGTAATTGGAGCAAGCTTATAAGTAAATAGAATGGTACGGGCTCTGCTAGGTGTCGATTACTCGATAAAGAATAAGTGAAATTTAATAATTTGAAAAATACTTTTTACTTCTTCAATTATACATTCATATATTATAAATTATAAGTACTTTACAAGAGAAGAATATTTTTTTTTAATAATGTTCCATATTAATAGTTAATTTCTGTATTAAATAATAGGTGAGTTTATTGAGAAAAAAAGTTTATTTTAAAAATACACGCTTTATGCTCTCAATTAACAATGTATCAAATTAAATTACTTTCTCTTAAATTTAATAATAGTCGGAAAACGAGTTAAAAATACAATAAATAATTTAATGATTGTTTACATTGTTTGTCATGCCGATAGGGATATTGAATTCGTTTCCAGTCACGTCGCAGTGACGTCACGCTGACCTATTCTGGATAGTTCCCTAGTTGGCTACAGGTGGCGTACTATCTCACCGAAGTTCAATGTTAAAAAAATTGCCATTGGATTCTATGGGAATGCTTCTCCATCTCTGGGTTTAACAAAGCTTTAAAGGAAACTTGGGTTCGTTTTTCTTTGTGACAAACCATATCGTATAGGGCATTACTATAATAATAATCAAGTTTTATAAATTTAAGTCCAATCCAATTGTCATGAAAAGTATCAAAATATGGAAAACAATATATAACAGCAATTTTATTGCTTTAAGGTGTCGGGTCGACCATACAAAATATGGCACTGTTTTTTGCAGACAGAAATAAGACAGTTTAAGGGGGTAGGGGAATTCGAACGATCGGGTTTTTTTTTGCGTTTAAATAAAAGGAAATTAATCTGAAGGAACAACTTTACGTTAGAAAGTTATAGCTAGTAAAAAGACCTCTAAAATGAGTCGTCAATCGTTAAGATAGCTTAATTAGGACAGGGGTAAATTTAAAAAATATAAATTTTGGAAAACTATTTTTAGTTTTTTTACAAATAAAGTGAAATATTTGAAATTTTACTTAAGTACGCATTATATAGTAGGGTGCAGTGGCGGCTCCTCTATTTGTGCACATGAGCACGTGAACCCCCAGAGAAAAACGAAGAAATAAATTTATTAACAAATTAAATAAAATAATATTAGATACACTTCCAGATTTTTGTCAATTTCCAGGATTAGTTTCCCCCATTGTAAATACGCTACTATGTGGCTAACGTACTGTATTGTAGGTTACTACAGCACAGCGCACTTGGTCTTTCCTCGATCGCACGTGCGATCGAAGAAATGCCCTTGAAAACCAGCTTATAGCCACAGAAGCGGACCGAGGAGCGGAATGGGAAAGGCACCGCCGATACCATTCCATTCGCACATCTTCAGTGTGTGGGAGCTCGACGCAGTTTGCATTCTTCGCAGTTTTTTCGTTCGAATTCTCACTCGGTTTTGCTATATTCGGTTTGTTAATTCGTTTTCTATTATTGTTATTATTTTTCGATATATATTTTTTACGAACTAGTGTAAACAGTTAAAATGGCACTTTATAAAATCAGTGTTTCGGAACTAAAGCAATTGCATTTTTCAACATTGTGTTTGGAAAGAAAATTTGAATTGAAATTAGTCAGGCCAACACCTTTGCTGAACCTTATCCCGGTGACGAAGTGTAAGAATTGCTATTCTAGATGAAACTGTTAGAAAAAGGATACCTGATGGTTCAGATACTAGTTGGAATTTTACGAATCGAACCATCAATACAGTGTATGAATATAGGGAACTGATTGAATGCATGGGAAAAAATGGAGTCAACATCTAAACACGCTGTAGCAATAAATCAAGCAGGGGCTATTCGTCGTATGTTAGAAGACTCGAAATTTGTGTTTTGGCTTACAGCGTTTGACAATATTATGCCACATATCGATGTGCTATACAACCAGCTTCAGAAAACACGAACTGATGCAGCACTCATAAGAAAGCAAGCAAACGTTTTCCACCAGTCATTAGAGAAAGAAAGGAAGAGAATGGACACAGTGACAAAGGAGATATTGGCATCATATGAAACTTCAAGAAAAAGAAAGAGAAAATATTCTTATAAATAGAACTGTAGCAGCTAGAGAGATATGTGATGTTATCACGAATCAAGTAAAAGAGAGATTTTGTTTTATTTCTCAATACTCTGCTGTTTCTCTCCTCAAAGCTCCAAAATTCCAGGAGTACGAGAAAAAGTTTCCAACTCAGATTCTTGACCGAGCATGTTACAGAAGGATCGTCTGAAAACAGAACTAGGAGTAATTTACAGAAGATCAGATTTCAGAAATATGACTGGTGCTATTAGTCTTCTACAATTTATTATAGAAAACAATTTGCAGACTACGTTTTCTGAGACCTACAAACTATTGCTAATTATTGTTACCATTCCAATGACCGCTGATGAAGGTGAGAGTTGCTTCTCAACTCTAAAACGAGTTAAGACATTTTTAACACGCACTATGAGCGAGGACAGAATAACCGCTCTAGCTATGCTCTCAATTGAAAAAATAATGATCAATGACATACCTAAATTCAATGAAAACGTTGTTGATTTGTTTGCCTTAAAAAAAGACAGACGAGTTGATTTAATTTACAAAAGTTGTACTTGACTATTTTGTAATAAAAATTCAAAGATATATTGTTAGCAATATTATGATTTTATTACAATCCATTATAAGAAATAAAATATTACAATTTATTTTTACCTATGAGAACTTCTTATTTTTTTAGTTGTTTTCCTTTAACTTGTGAAAACCCAAATCTATTTTAACTTGTAAGGTACGTCATATCTACAGATTTAATTTTCAAAATTTGTTTTGTGAACCTCCATTTAATTCACCCACGAGCCGCCACTGGTAGGGTGTATATGGAAAAAATGTGAGATCCAGATTTTTTTATTTTTTTGAAAAATTCAACTTTTTCGAAAAAAAAGAACGCCGTCGGAAAATGACTAAAATACATTTTCATCAGCCCGAGAAAATATTTGCGCGGAGAGAGAATATTTCTAATCTAAAAATGTTGTTCTACAACTTCAAACCACTTTATAATGATTGATTTTAAAGTCAAACCGTCGGAAAACTAAGTTTGAAGTTAACATTTTGTCTCATTTATTATGCCTGAACGAATTATCCCCATCGCAAAAAATTTTCCCTTTGGGGAAAATGAGTTCAGGCAAAATAAGGGAAAAAAATAATTTCGAACTTAATTTTCTGTTCTTCTTTCTAAAAATCGACTATTACAAAGCAATTTAAAGTTGTAGAACAACTCTTTTAGAATAGGATTTTTATCTCTCCGCGTATTCGGTCCGATAAAAAAGTATTTACAGTCATTTTCCAACAACGTACTTTTTTTTCGAAAAATTTGAATTTTTCAAAAATTAATAAAAATCTGGATCTGTAGTTTTTACCATATATACCCTAATATATAATGCGGACTTACGTAAAATGTCAAAAATTTTACTTTATTTGTAAAAAAATTTAAAATATTTTTCCAAAATTTACGTTTTTTTTATTTTACTCCTGTCCTAATTAAGCTATCTTAACGTTTGGCGATTCATTTTATAGATCTTTGTACTAGCTATCTTTTCTAATTTGAACGTTTTCTCTGAGATTAATAACCTTTTATTTAACGCAAAAAAACGATCGTTCGAATTTCCCTCCCCTCCCTTCCTTATCCGGTCTTATTTCCGTCTTCAAAATGCAGTGCCATGTTTTGTATGGTCCACCCAACAACTTAAAGCAGAAAAATTGCTGTTATATATTTTTTCCATGTTAAAGAACAATTCGACTGGACTATTTTACCTTCCCGTAGTGCAACTTTCACCTTTCGATAGTTCATCCGGATGAGATAATAACACTTCTATAATTCTCCTTTACCAGCATGGATATTAAAATGCATGCTTTAAATAACGGATAGGCGTGACGAAGAACAAAGTATTAAGTTTTTAAATTTTGTCTTTTATATCAAAATTTTGTATTAAAATAGTGGTAATTGATCTATAAAAGGTCTTTCCACATAAAAATGTTTGGTTTCGCTCTCCGTCGCTCTATATAAAATATATTAAGACTATCGATAGTTTTACAAAACTATCGATAGTTTTCTCCCTTGCGATATTATCGATGGGTGTTCTTCCAGTAGATAGTTTTGAAACTATCGATACTAATGATAGTTCCAGTCGGTAGTTTTAAAACTATCGACTGAAAATGCGCCTTTCGATAGTATTGCCCCGGAGAAATTCATCGATAGTTTTGAGAAAGAAGATACTATCAATTATCTCAATCGATAGTTCCGAGAACCCGATATTATCGACTTGGTTTCGATAGTATCATTGTTTAAGGAATACTAGTTTAGACAGTGCATATGAATTTTTTTCATTTCTGCCCCCCCCCCCACATTTTGCTTAAAGTTTTGTGGCGACTATTGGATGGACAGTAGACGTTTTTTTAATCGTCAATGTGGTTAGAGGGAAATGCTTTTTGGGCATTTGCGCTTATGTATCTGTTTTATTAGAGATCTGAATAAGACACATAATTTCATGAAGAAATTTATTTATTTATGCATATGGGAATAAATATTTTTTAATGAAAAATACTGTAAAAACTTTGCTTTATAACAATTGATTGTGAGGTATGTGCTTGCAAAGAGCTCATGACTGCTTGCATGTTCGGATCTGTATTGTAAATCGCAACCGTAAGTCATCTTCTTAATCAAGTAGAGATCGATATTTTATTACAAAGGCAACTAATTTTGAAAAGACGTTTTTACTTAAGTAGGTCGATGCAAACTGAATCAAAATCTTAACCGCAGTTTTTATTTATATCGGCATATTGTTTTCCAACCAAAAGTTTTGGCAAGATAGAGACTTAAATTGAATGCTCAGTGTTTCGTAGCCTGAAACGTCAATTAACCATTTTTTTTAATTCAAAAACTTTTAAAAATACCAAACGAAAATGGTTCACGTATCAAACTTAATTCATAACCTGGAAATTTTCCGAAACGTCTTCTTCTTACTCTAACATGTGAGGGAAATGATGTAAATAAATAACAAGAAATCTATCTTATTTTCTTTACCAAATTCTCAAAAGCACAGAAATATGTCTGTGTTTATTTTATATAATTCTCCTTGCCAAAGTATCAGTTTATTCTTAAAAACTTCAATTTTACAGCTCGATTTTAAAATGTTTCTACTCTCTCTCTCTCTGTAGGCTTAAATAGTTTTTTTCGAACATGTGAGTCATGTAATTGAGTTTTCCGAGCCAATGTTTATTAATGAATGACCTTGCCAGTATATGCTTCTTTTCTACCAAAAAGAATTTAAATTTTATTTTTCACATTGAATATACATTCCAGTATTTTACGCTTGAGAGTTCTCTTACTTCGGTGTGTAGAAATAATGTCTCGTACACTGAACCCATCTCATTACTGACTATTGAAAAGAGACGACTGCTTAAGCTGTTGCTTTCCATGTAACCAATTAACAATAACAACATACAGTAATATCCTGTGCAATTCGTTGCCAATATCATTGGTAACAAGAACTTCTCTATGTAATATGTAATAGTTGAATAATATATGGGGACCAGTATTCTTATTCCCTATTTGTCCTATATTACTGCCTGTTAATGCCACAGCACCATTACAGCAATAAGATAACGTGTGTCCAGGTAAGATAATGTGTTTCCAAATACCTATTAATTATTTCAAATATTTTCTCTTCGGTTGATTTTCCTTCAAAACTATAAAAACGAAAAAATCTTCTGTTATGCCTTCTTCATATACGTATCTCACATGAAAAATTAATTGAGATAGTTCAGTAATGCCTGTCGTTTCGTTAAGTTGAAGACAAATAAAGGATAGTTGTTTTATCGATTCGTC
Organism: Araneus ventricosus; assembly: GCA_013235015.1. Lineage (NCBI taxonomy): Eukaryota > Metazoa > Arthropoda > Arachnida > Araneae > Araneidae > Araneus > Araneus ventricosus. The sequence continues at coordinate 29,956 of BGPR01004432.1, read as the reverse complement.
AGAACTGATTATATATTACGTGATATGATGAAAATTCAGCGAGAAACGGTGTTTTTTGAGGATGGTATCGTTCTTAAAAGGTGCCATATTTTTCTCCATTTAGAATTGATGTCATTTTAATTGCTGAAGAAAGAATCAGTGATTTTCCAGCTGTATTTGGTTTTAAATTTTTCCCTATCAAATATGAAACTACTACGTATGCACGTAAAACCTTCACAGGACTGTTTTTTAAAGAAATACGTTTAATTTTACAACTCGTTTTTGGAATAATGTTTCAGATTTATTTTCTACCTCTTTAAGTTTTGTTGCCAAATGTCTTTTTAATTTAACAGGTTTCATACTTCTTTTCTACTTTCTCCATGCGATCAATACACAATGGTTGCCAGTAATAATTGTCAGACCGAGCCAAGTTGAATTTGAATTTCACCAGAGAGGGCATCTCAAATTGGCATTTATCTTTTATTGCTATGTTTGTTCACCTGCCCCTTGCCGAAGTAAAAGCATGAGATACCAATACTGACAGTTGTTTTTTGTAAAAAAATATAGTTCAATATTTATAAATATAATATTATATTATTTCATTGTTTGATTGATACCCGATAGTTGTTGAAGAAAATTATTATATTTTTTATTGTAAATAATTCTTTTTGAATCTTGCGACCCACAAAATTTTCCTCGCAACCCACGGTTTGCGTACCTCTGATTTAGACAAATAAAGGATATGAAGAGAATCATCCTGAATTGCATTATTCCGGAAGAAGCATTTTTGTGAGCACCTCCAGTTTAATAATTTTTAAATTGCAACTATTATTGTTTAAAAGATTCCGATTTCTGATAGTTCTTTTAAAGGAAACCTGTGCCTCATTATATCGTTCGTTTTTTAAAATAATGTTTGAGAAGTGATATGAACTTTTTACCCACCCTATATATTAAGATCACAAAATAATGGTATTTATTTTAAAATTAACTTACTGAATCCTGGACATTCTATCCGTTCATCAGTGGGAACGAGTTTCTTCTTTGAAAAACATTTCACAGCTGTCATTACCGGTAATATCGTTAAAAAAAGAAGACCGTAATTCAAGGTAGGTTTCAAGATATTCATGTTGAACTTCATATGCGGTAAGCATTCTATAAATAATGTGAAAAAACATCACTTTTATCAACAGATTATATTTCATTCAAATATAATTTAAATTTAATATTTCATTCATCACCCACAGAAAGCTCAGTTCTTTAATATAATATTTAAAATATTCGTTAAATTTGCAGTCTCCTTTTACAGGAATGAACAAACTATTAAATCATGAAAGTCTGGAAATTGAAGAAATTGATGATACAATTATTATTTATATGATGATTGATATGATTACTCGTATTTACAGATAGCAAACTTATTTTTTTTTCATAATTAAATTTTAAAACTAATAGCTTCCTCTTTTAAAAGCGATTAATTGTTTGTTTCTTTGAAGCTGAAAAAGGACATCCATAGAGAAGAATAAAAAAAATACATATAAAAGAATTTCTCTCTGTCTTTTTCATTTTTCATGATTATTTTTTTATGCCTTGTGTAGAAAACAGAAAGTTTAACCACAGTTAAAAATGCTTCTTTTGGGAAATCGAAAAATATCCGGCCAAAAAAGGGTTTAAGTAAGTTTCACTGTGTACCCGTTTTTTAAATTAAAAATAATCGAATAGAAAACATTTACTGACATTTCTTATTTATTTCACTGGTACATTCTTTTTATTTACACGTTCTGCCAAATGTACTGAAAATAGTATAGTTAATAGTTAACATGTGGGAGATTCCCCACTCGACTATCACGCACACTTCCATAATATGGAATGTTTTTTGCTCAGCTTTATCGCAAAGTGAATAGATTTTGGCGTTTATTTTCGAACTCTTCCTATTTGGATCCAAACTTTGTTGCAGAACTACAGATCAAATGATGAAACCATAAGTAAAATTTCATCGATCTGGCTCGTTGAGTTCAAGAATAATCACGTTCCCATAAACAAAGATTGACAGACACAACTGCTGTCGATGAATTCCTTCAAAACTTTTCTATAGATCTACAATTTTGATGTAACGCTCACATACCAAATTTCATTCGTCAGTTCACGTGTTCATGGAGAGACAGACATATATAATTCTAAGAAGATTATCTAAAATTTCTATAGTTTGTTATATGAATTTATCGTTATATATATGGTGACTTTATATAACAATTATATTTTATCGATTTCTTTCCGCAAACTGAGATTATATAACTTTCGAAACAAACTTTTACAGAAACTCTTTTTAACATTTTTCACAATTAATATCTTACAAAAAAGATGAACATTCACTTACCAATCAATAACATATGATGGCTTCAAAAAAAGAGTTCTCTAAGAAAATTGTTTCGAAAAGAAATTATTGCTTCAATATCCAGATATAATTTAACGAGCAGTTATGGTACACTTTTTACTAAGCTGCCATTTTCGACTTAAAAATGTTTCTAAAAATAATTCATGCGCTATAAATATGTTAAAAATATTCTCGTCGGATCCTAAAAGAAATTTAAAAAGCTCACCTCAAATAATTTTGTACATTAGCAAACTTATTTGTCATAATAACTTCTCTCGAATTATTTGCAAACAAAATGAAATGCAATGGAAAACAGACGAAGAAAATATGTCGGAAACACAACATGATTTCTTTTCAAAGGAATATTGCGTAAACTTTCACTGAATTGATCACGTGTGGGGAAAAAAAGAACGCAACACCGTATTGATGACAAATATCTACTACCTACTATTTTGAAATTAAATTCTATTTAAGAAGAACTGATCTCGATAGAGAAGGAATCCTCTTAAGAAGAAATAATAATTTTTTTGTATAAATATAAAAGATAAACCACAAAGAGTATCACAGATGTAGACTAAACCCCAAACATGCATATTCTTTGAATAATACATGAATAAAACCAGTAGAAGTGTTCTAACTTTGATTTTCTTCCATACTTTCAGAATATCGGGAGTTTTCTGTTTACTTTCCCAATACAGTAGTCTCTTCCAGCTCTTCTAATAGTCCGGTGTTTCCAGAAAGGCGAATGGAAATTGTTAAGAGAAACAAGTCAATGCTTATGCAAGTCAGTGTCTTTGGTGTGACGTAAACAATCAGCTGCTTCTCAAATTCTCAGTTTTATTTTATAACATTCAATGTACAGGGTTCCCACCCGATAAGGGCCATTAGCCCTTAACTTCAGAATGAGGGCAGCTTTATTCATGAAAGTAGTGTCTAGTTTTAATAAAACGTCTATGCGTTGCGCGATGAGATGACTTAGAGCGTCACCTGATGGCAATCTCTGGAGTTAATCTTCTTATCTCGATAACTATACAAAATAGAGGGAAAATTTCAATCACGAAGTTATATTGCGTTACCGTCTTAGTACAAAAAGATACCTTGCGCATATTAGAACAGAACGCTTAAAATGCACATTTGACTGTTCGTGATTTCCGAAACTGTGACGTCACAAAACGGGTTATAAAAAGAAAAAACCAATTAATTATCACAATAAACCTTTATTTTTGGTGTTCAAAGTGCTCTCCGTCATCTACAATACAGATTCGAACCCTTGTTTGCTTCTCACTTTTCACAAGTTTTAACATATTGTTGAACTAGCATATGCAACAGTAATACGTCTAGTGCTGCAATGTTTCGGAAAATCGAAACATTGCAGAATCAATTTCGGCCTGCTGTTTGAATTATTCCCACAGAAAAAAGTATAATGAAATCTTTTTCTTATCCGAAAAATAATTATGATTGATAATAGCTGCTGTCGTTCTGAAGCTAAGTGGGTGGCTATTATTTAAGTGCGAACCCTGTATACATCGTATTTTTTTCTGAATAAATGTGTTTATTTTGTGCATTAAACACAGGTTTTGGTATTACAAAGCAATTTGTTTAGGATGAATATCCACCAATTCGGTTCTTCTGATAATCGAGTAATTCTCTGGACTGATATCTGCTTGATTAAGAAAGAATTCTGTATATTCAAAAATAGAGTATGTTCGTTTCGATCCATTGATTGAGTGCGTCCAAAATTATATACAGATGCGGAATTTCGACGTCAAGACCACATGCACAATTCATACACATAGCTCTTAGGGTTTTTGAGTTATATTGCTCATACATACACCAAAGGCAAATAGACAGATATTCTTCAGGTTGTAGAATTTAATCTAAAATCAGATTGATCTATAGTTCTGATAAGTAGCTCATACATTAAAGTTCAGTCATGTAGCATGCCACGCTTTTGAATTATCCTATTCGCGAGCACCTGGACTGAAACATATATTGCAACTACGGCCATAAATGCTTTACACTGAATCTAAGGTCGGTCATTCACGTCCACTCCACTCCACGCCATGCCACGTGACACGCCATTTCCTCTTTAGCCCATCCATTTAGGCAAGTCATTCACGACCGCTCCACATCATACAAATTCATCTGGTTCCATTCAGACCTATTACCTCGGATTACCTCAGTGAACCGCGCACCCCAAGTCTCCTCCCCTTACATGTATACAATTCACGGCGCATTGGAGGTGCGGCCTTCCAAACGGAGTGATGGTTATTGGGACAGATTGAATTTCCAATCCACACCGCGCCAATTCTGACCGGTTTTGCATATAGATGATTGGTTTTGGCGTGGAGCGGCCGTGAATGAGCAGCTGAATTGTTAACACTGTAAATCAATTCCGAGTTGCTTAGTGACTGGCTGCTTTTTACCATCTGCTCGCCTTAGAGTTGAGTAGAAAGTAATAGCTACAATGCAATCATTCGGGACCACAGACTTGCTTTGAATCATCACCAAAAGAGCATGCAAAGTATACATTTTTTGAAACTCGCTATAAACTCGTCCATTGGCTGAATCAAGTATGAGGAATTTTGAACCAAATACCTCCCAACCGGCAGCTATCTCAAGAATTCTTTTCCCCCAATTGCTTCTTACGATATGCTATTTTCCACTGTTGCTATACCAGCACAAATGTTCACAAGACTAACTACCACATTATCACAAATCCAAGTTTTGATGTAATATGTCGATGATTGTTTTGTGTAGACTACCAGGTCCCAGGCACTTTTGTTCATACATTGTTGATAGGCCGCGATGGCCTAATGGTAAGATGTCGGCGTCGGAATCGGAAAATTTTCACCTTCGAATCCCGATTCTACTGATGATTCGTCGTGTATTGAACCTGCTGCAATCTAAATCACACGTAGGGGGGCCAAACGCCCTCCCGCTGGTGTTTATACTGTACACTAATGTATTTACGATTTCTTAAATTGAAGGGTTACCGCAAAACGATGTATGCAACTAAAATAAAAAAAACAGAAAACACATCCATAGAGAGTGGGCATAATTTTAGCATCAGCATAAATTTAAAAAATTCCTAAAAAAAGAATTTATATCTTTTCAAAAATTCTGTAAAATAATAATAATAAAGAAGAGATAATGATACAGAAGTATGTTAGCTAAAATACAACGTAGTCAGGAAGCGGGATTTTTGAACAGTAAAAATAACTCTTTATCAAAAATATCATTACTGAATGTTAACATCCTTGCATTTTTCGGAATAACACAAATGAGTATTATTGCAAAAGAAGTATCTGCTTGATACATATTTCATTCGACTGTAACATTAATTTGGTTGTAGAAAGAACGACTGAGCTAATTATGTTTAAGAATTTCGTAAACTCAGTAGCAGTAAAGAAAGGATTGAAAAATTTTAATAATTGAAACATTGGAGTGCATTGATGAATTTTTATAATTGAAACATTTGAAGAAGAAAACGATCTCCAGTAGATGAAGGAGGAAGTCTGCAATAAACCAACTCTAAATTTTCTTAAAAACTGCTTATTTATGTATTAAATTAAAATCAATAAAGGTTTTTGCTTCTGGTGGGCCAAAGAGGGCCCCCGAAGCTTGCATTGCCTAAGGAACCTCACAGAACTTAATCCGGCTGTGAGAATCTCCGTAGTCATTTAATGTTTTATGGATGGATGATACGTTTTTACGCTTTACGGAGGCGATAAACACCCCAACTGACGAAAATACGTGAACTGAAATCTGTGAGACTACACGCAACAGCCACTCTATTCTCCGAAGATGGTAGATGGTGCAGGTTCACATTTCTTTTAATTTAGGTCCTGGTAATCTCCAATAGCGCGTCTGTGGACTGTTTATCCAATTCTTTATTTACATCTGTAATATCCCAATTTTCTAACTTATGAGAATGACCACTAAATATTCGCAGCTAGACTACCGCTAGCTTAAAAAAGATAAAGCTAAACCGGATGCTGAAACACTTTTTCTTTTACATTTTTGTTTTAAGCCAAAAGAGTTAGAAGCGATGGTAACAACCTTTAAGTTTGTCAGCACTGCATCTTGTACTCAGCATGCACCAACATGACCCTACTTTTTTCCAAAGTTTGACAAATAAATGGATCAACAACTTACATTATGAATGCAGAACATTATCTAACTCTTGTAGAAGACAATGTAATGTCGTCTTTATGAGAAAAAAAATGCGCTGTTTTTTACAAAGCGAGAACGAATATCGCATTTCTCATCCACTTAAGATATTTCTAATCTAGACTCATTATAAGCTTTGCTTATGAGATGTCTAGCAAGTTCGACAGATTTCACATCAATTAATGTTTGGCAATGGGAGTTTTTGATATCACGTATATACCGACCATATCGGTCCTTATTGTGGGAACTGAAAGATGCTATTCGATGAAAAATTGCACCCATCTTTTGGACATGCTGCACATTGCAATCTCATTAGCTGTTACTAGTTACAAACTCCGTTTATTCTATGACAGATAATTGTTGGAAAACGTATTCTTGTCATTCTAATCTGAATAAATATATTGTTAATCGTAATCGGTGAATGTTCACATTTGCACTGCTTTTCGATTTATAAATTTCTCCTTGGTTGTTAGATCTGAGTTTGGCAATAGTGGTTCGTTTATTCTGGTTGCCTATCTGTAGCAACCCTGGAATAATTTTGCATCTTGTATTCTCGTGTTGAATCGCATGTGGTTATTTTTAAACTCAGAACTCTGTGATGGACGGGAAAAAATGAAAACGAAGGGGAAAAATAAGGAGGTAGGAGATACACAGGATGGTGTTGCACAACGAATAGGTCTTGAACAATTTTTGCTGCTGTGAAAAACTAACTTTCATATAGCAGAGCGAAACATGTTTATTAGCTGTGACTGAGCTTAGATTTTTGCAGCTCCGGTTTGCCGCTTTGCCAAATGCTGCACTTTTTCCTCTCCTTCACTCGTTTCGTTGATTTGCCTACCCTCGCATTTCCACGCTCGCAATTTTTGCTTTTCGTTTTGCTTTCATGTTTTCCCGAGGGAAGAAGGGAAGGAAGTTGATGATTTAGACCAATGATACACAAACTATTTTTCATTTCCCACCCCCTCCTTTTTCGCGTACAATTTTGTCGCGACCCCTAGATAGACCATACAGACGCAATTTTTCTGATTTCGACTCCCTTAACAAATCGAATATTTAGATTAATCTATATCAGTTTCAAATTATCGATATTAGAAGTATGTTAATCAACAAAACATATAAATAATCTATAATATTTAATAAAGAATGCAAATAGTTGCTTGGAGTGTAATTGACACCAGTTCTGAAATAATCTATGGAAATTGAAGAATACTAATATTGTAAGGAGAAAATAGAATAATTGCAAATGCGGACAATTTACAAATGTCACACGGATTACCAAAAAAAAGTTTTATTCATATTATACCAATCGTATTATATTTCAAAAATGAGTTGCTACAAAGTTTTAAACCAGCGTTAGTTAAACCAATCTCCATTAAAATTTCTCGTACGCTTCCCAAAAAGGCGTAATTTCCTCTCCTCGATCGAAGATAAAAAATGCGAACCATCTCTAACGCAGAATGCCAAGACTATCCATTACCTTCTCTTAGCGCGCGCCAAGGTCAAGAATATCACCAATATCTCGCCAAGACGCAAAATTGTCTTGCGTCATAATAAGATAATTGAATATGTAAACTAAACGCCCTTTTATTAACCAATTGAAACAATAATTTGACACAGATCTACAAGTAAGTATAAAAGGCCACTTACCAAATTTCATTTATCTAAGTCATTGTGTTAAGGCGTTATCGTGTTCACATGCATGCTATTATGCAGACCGACAGAAAGTAGACCCTTTGACGGATTTGTTTCAACATTTGACAAGAGCCTCAATTCCTGAAGATAAAGATTGTGCAATTTTTTTTCCAATAAACTATTTAAGTTTCTGTGTTATCGCATTCACATAAACACGGAAATACGGCCAGACATACTTCCCGTAGACGGAGCTTATCCAAAATTTAATAGAAATCTACAAATTATGTTTTAAGATTGCATACTAAAGTTCATCACTCTAGCTCTAATATTTTTCAAGTTATCATGTTCACAGTCACACAGACAAACAGACATAACTAAAAAAAGATTTGAAATGCACATTAAACTTATTCTATACTAGAGTATCTGCAACATTCGTCAGACTTTGATCCATGCATTACCAAGCGACACATCATAATCGCAAACGGTTATTTTTACGATTTCGTATCGAGAATCCTGAACTATTGTATTGTGAGCTTCCATGTTCTCTATCTACTAAGGTTTAAACACAGAGAATGAGAAATTGCATTCTATCAATTTTTAAAATCTTGAATAAGATTAAATGTGAATTTCAGAAAATTTAATTTATTGTTGAAGTTTTAATGTATTCTAAAAGAGTCAGTATATTAACCTTATCAACAAACATTAATTTCCTTCAGTTTTTTTAAAAAAATTATGAACTGAAGGAACTCTTCTCGATAAAGAATAAATGGAATTTAATAATTTTAAAAATACTTTCCATTTTAAATTTTACATCCATACATTTTAAATTACTGGTACTTTACAAGAGACAAATATTTATTTTAATAATGTTCCATATTAATTCTTAATTTCTATATTAAAAAATATTTGGGTTTAGTGCGAAAAAGCGTTATTACAAAATTACACGCTTTAGGTTGTTAAATTAACAATGTGTCAAAAGATATTAGTTATTCCTAAACTTAATAACTATCGATAAACGAGTTAAAAATACAATAAATACTTTAATAATTGTTTACATCGTTTATCTTGACAATAGGGATTGGATTCGTTTTCAAGCGCGTCTCAATGACGCAATAATTCAGTACTATAACTTTTACCTCCCGTAGTACAACATTCACCTTTCGATACTTCATCTGGATGAGGTAATAACACTTCTATAAATTTCCGTTACCAGCCTGGATATAGAAATCCAAGCTTTATATAAAAGAAAATATACACAATATAAAAATTGTTGATGCTGTTCAAAACTTTAAAAAGTTTTATATCAAAAATGTTAGTAATATAATAGTGGTAATTGTTCAATGAAAACGTCTTTGCACTTCAAAGTGTTTGGTTTCGTCCACGTCGCTTTATATAAAATAAGTTAGGACAGGTTGGTAATTTAGGTGAGGTTTCTGAGTGTTAATGACAGTCGTGAAGTAATGGCTTGCCCTTCTGAAAATTGAAGATGGTTAGTACGATGAGATGACATAGAGAACTACTGCCTCATGAAATCTAATCTGATTTCTTTTCCTTCCATCCCATTCCTTTCTCCCACCAGCTACAGTCGACGTAAGAATACGCCGTATACCAGTCAGCAAAGGTTGCAATTCCATCGGTTGGCGTCAACAGTTGGTGGACAATAATGACCAATAATTTCCACACTTCGAATTACATAAAATATTCTAAAATGCATCAATTAACACACTTCTTAAAGCTTTTGTGTCTATTATTAATCGTTTGTGGAATAATTATTCGAAGCTTATATGCAGTGGGGTTGTGAGGGGTTTGGGATATTCTCTATTAATAAAATATTGGTAACCATAAATTATACAGCATTTACTGGCTTAGAATCTGTGTTACTGAATGATCGAGTCCAGGGCAGATTGGAAATACGGCCTGTTACGCAATGGCTATCACTAGCCTCGGCATAGATCCCTCCCTTAAGAGGTATGTCCCGTCATTGGAAATTTGGCCAACGCAACCACTCCATAATTACTGTACCCACCAGCGAAGATAGAATCTGTTTTCTTATCCGGAAACTTCTCATCTGTGCATTTGAAATTTAGTCAGTATCTTGAAGAATTTTCATATAAAGATTTTTAATGTATCCAATTTCAAGGGAATTTTCCATAAAAATGAAAAATTTTAATTGACGTTTAACTTTATAATCGCCTTGTTCATTTTTACTTTCTGGAGTATGAAGTATATCTAAAATATTGATATTATCAAAATATTAGCAAAACATGAAAGGAGAATTGTTCGCCAGCAAGCCATCTCGGTGGGTCACTTGGCCTGTACTGACACTTCACAGCTTCATAGGGTGCTGCTTAAGAAGGTTAAGAGTTAAGGTGAACGGTTCATGTTTCGTCCATTTTTTACTACTAACATTGCCGTGATGGTGTTGGAACTTTGTATTTTTCAGTGTAATAATGATTCAAATCCGTTGTTCTGTTCAGAGGCGAATCCTGGATTTCGGTCTGGAGGGGGATGGCTGTAGTCCGCTGTAGCCTAGTGATGAGTTGATTGCCTCGGAAGTCAAAAATATCCATGTTCAAATTCAACTCTACTGAAGATACGTCTTATATTTGACTCATTGGACGCTATGTCATTCGTAGGGGGCGAAACTTCCTACCACGGGTATGGTGCGGCAGTTTGGAGACGGGGTTACCAGCTCATGCATCGTCCTCGTCATCTCACCACGGTTTAAAATTACGTGAACCGACACAAAGTATCTCTCGTGTTGCTTCAAATCGGGTCTTTAATATAGCTAAACTACCTAGTTGACAGAAACTGCAAGATTGGAAATGAGATGGGACAAGAAGGATCGATGTACTGAAACAAAATTGCATCGATCCTTCTTTAACAAGCGATGATTTAACCTATTTACGGGATGTGCGACTGCTCCAAATATTGTCAATAATAATAATTCAAAACTAAGTATTAATGACATCTTGCTTCACATGGAGTAGAAGTGCTTATCACGTAGCTTCTGTGTTAACATCTGGCATGTATTACTGGTATTTAAAACAGTTTTTTTTATAAATTTTTAGCATTCAAACGACTTTCCTTTTATCTGTTTAGAAAGTCACTAATCGTATATTGATTCATAAACAATCTATTAAATCCAATCCGTAATTACTGAAAACGATTTAATTAGTATACTTTATACTAGGGAAATTTGAAAACTCACTATGTATAGTCAACTTGACGTATTTATTTTAAAAAATAATTTTGAAAGCTTGATTTTGAAATGGTTTAAGTTCGTATATGCAAAGGTTTGAAATAAAAATTTGGTAAACGATGTGAAAATTTCTTTCACATTTTGCTAAACTTTATGGTGAAATTTTATTGTTACGAATATTTTGATGATAGAAAAACTTTAGAGATTTCTAAAAATGAATATTAAAAGAAAATGAAAATACATTTTCATAAAAATTTGAAGTTTACCTTTTAAAGAAGTCAAATATACAAAATTATGAATTAAGAACGTGTTATAATATAGAAATTCCGCCATAATGACGGATTTCCGGCGTAATGCTTCGTCAATTGGAATCTTTAAAATTTCAACACTCAGTTTGAAGATATTAATTAATGTTTAAAGTAGAGTTTTTTATTGTTATGGCTTAAAGATATTAAGAAAATATTAAATTTGATGTTCCTTTTGCTGTAGCCCTCAATGTCTACTTAAAATAAGAGCCTCATTTTGTGGAAAGGTTGCCATAATTTAGCATTTTCTCCCTTTTTGGCGACTTCTATGAGTTGTTTGGAGGTTAAATTTTTAACCAAAGGATTAAGATATTCTTTGGCGGTTAATTTTTTAACCAAATGATTTAGCTAATTACAATTGCTCCATTTGTGATTTGGCCGTTTAAAATTATAAGAATTATACGAACTCAAGGGATGTAGAATTCAATGCTCAGTGTACGAAAGAAAGAGGTTTTTCGAATCTGGTGTTTCATGCAGTATCCATATGGATTTGCGATTTCGTAAATTGGAAGGTTACCGGAAAACGATCTATGATATAAAATAAATAAAAACGAACACTGTTCCATAGATAGTGGACAGAAAATCAGCATACATTTTAAAAATTAATAAAAGAAGTCGTTTATAGCTTTTGAGAGTTTTGTAAAATAATAATAATCAAGAGGAGATAATGATACAGAAGTATGTTTGCTACAAGACAACGCAGTCAGGAAGCTGGATTTTTGAACAGTATAAATAATTCTAGGTCAAAATGTCTCATTAATGTTTGTTAACACGCTTCCACCTTTCGGAATAATACATATGAGTATTATACAGAAGAACAGGCATTTCGGATAACATTTCATTCGATTGTATCATTAATTTCATGTGTAGAATGAGCTACTGAGCTAATGTTGTGTAAAGATTTCGTAAACACAGTACCGGTAAGGAATTCATCGAAAGCATTTTAATTATTTAAACTTTTGGAAAGGAAATGACCTCCAGTAGATGACGGTGGAAGTCTGTAAAAACAAACACTAAATTGTCTTAAAAACTGCTTATTTAGATTATAAATTAAATTCAATGATAATATTTGCTTTTTTAGGGCCATAGAGGGCCCACGAAGAATGCATTGCCTAAGGAACCTCACAGAGCTCTGAGCCTCACTGGCTCTGAGAATCGCTTTTTACACTTTACGGAGGCGTAAATACCCCAACTGACGAATATACGTGAACTGAAATCTGTGAGATTACACGCAGCAACATCTCTGTTCTCCGAAGATGGCAGATGGTGCGGGTTCTTAGTTTCTTTCAATATAGGTCCTGGTAATCTTCAATAATGCATCTGTGGGCTGTATCCAATTCTTTATTTACCTCTGTGATCTTCAAAGTTTCTAAGTTATGAGAATAACCACAAAATATTCACAGCTAGACTACCGCTAGCTTAGAAAAGAATAAGCTAAACAGGATGCTGAAACTCCTATTTTTTGCATTTTGTTTTACACCAAAAGAGTTAGAAACGATGGTAACACCCTTTTAAGTTTGTCAGCACTGCATCTTGCACTGAGAATGCACCAACATGACTTTACTTCGTTCCAAAAGTTTGCCAAATTAATGGATCAACAACTTACATAATGAATGCAGAACTTTATCAACTCTTGTACACGGCAATGTAATGCCGTCTTTATGAGAAAAAATATGCGCTATATTTTGAAAAGCGGGAAAGCATATCGCCTAAGGTGTTCCTAATCGATACTCATTATAAGGTTTGCTTATGATGTCTCTTACAAGTTCGCCGGATTTCACATCATTTAATGCGTGGCAATGGGAGATTTTCAGATCACGTATATACCGATCATATCCTTGTATATCCATATCAGACGAACTGAACGAAGCTATTCCACGATAAGTTGCACCAATCTTTCTCTACATTCTGCTCAATGCAATCTTATAAGCTGTAACTAGTTTCAAAATCTGTTTTATTCTATGATAGAAAGCAAGTGGAACACTTATTCTTGTCATACGAATCTGAATAAATATATTGCTAATCATATTTGGAGTATGTTCACATCTTCTCTGCTTTTCGATTTATAAAATTCTCGTTGGTAGTTAGATCTGACATTGGCAGTAGTGACTCGTTTATTGTGGTTGCCTAACTGCAGCAATTATGGAATAATTTTACAGCTTTTTTCGTGTTGAATCTCATATGGTTTTTTAAGCTCTGAGAACTCGATATGGAGAAAAAAAATTAAGGAGAGGCAAAGGATTGGTCTGCACAATGAATAGCTCTTGAGCAACGTTTGCTTCTGTGCAAAGCTAACTTTCAAATGGAAGAGCGAAACATGTTCATTAGCTGTCACTGAGTTGAGATTTTCGTAGCTACAGTTTCGTTTTGCTTTCATGTTGCTCCGAGGGAAACACATGTGGTTAAATACATATTCGTTTTCTTTTGCCAGACGTCAATTATCGAAAGAAACAAATGTCCATAATTTTCTAAAACACAATTTACATAACTACAATTTAAGACTTTGGACTATTTATTTAGAGTTAAAGTTGCTTTTTTTATATGCTGAATTTCAATTTTATTCTTTGAGAAATATTTTTTGTTACCCTCTTTGTTCCTTATCTGACGAGCTGCCACTCGTCATTGTACTATTTGCTGTGTAATTTGTTCTACAAACCAAGCTGTTGATTTAGACCATTGATTGAAAAACTATTTTTCATTTCCGATCCCACTTTTTGCGTAAAATGTTGTCGTGACCCCTGGATAGACAGTACAGTCACAGATTTTCTGATTTCGACTCCCTTAACAAACCGAATATTTATTTTGATCTATATCCGTTTCAAATTATCGACATTATACGTATGTTAATCAACAAAACATATAAATAATCTATAATATTTAATAAAGATTGCAAATAGTGTAATTGAAATCGGTTCTGAAATAATCAATGGAAATGCAAGAAGGTGTCATTTCCCCTACCCTCGCGAGGATAAAAATATGTGAACTTTCTCGAACTTGGAATGCCAAGTCTATCCATTAGTTTCCCTTAGCACGCTTCAAGGTCAAGAATATTACCAAGATCTCGCCAAAACTCAAAATGGCCTCGCGTCATAATAAGATAATTAAATATGCAATCTGAACGCCCAATAACCAATGCCCTCTGAACTTTAATTAACCATTTGATACAAAAATTTGATTCAGATCTACAAGTAAGGGTAGGAGGCCACTTCTAAATTTCATTTTCTATGTCACTGTGTTAAGGTGTTATCGTGTTCTCAAGAATGCTATTATACAGACCGGCAGACAGTCAACCCTTTGACGGATTTGTTCCAACATTTGATACGAACCTACATTTCTGATGATAAAACTTTGTACAAAATTTTTTCCATTAACCTATTTAATTTTCTCAGTTACCGCATTCACATCAACACGGATAGACGGCCAGACATATTTCCCGTAGACGGAGTGTGTCCAAAATTTAATAGAAATCTACAAATTATGTGTTAAAATTACATACAAAGTTCATCACTCTAGCTCTAATAGATTTTGAGTTATCCTGATCTAAGATACACAGGCATTTTTCCAAAATTTTGTTTTTCGGACTCAGAGAGATCTAAAACGTGGAGACTAATGAAACTCTTGCTTTCAAATTTTTTGACTATTATACGAAAAAGTGAAAAAAAGTTTTGAAATTCACACTAAACATGTTCTATACTCCAGTATCTGCATCATTCTTTAGACTTTTATCCATGTATGACACAACGACAGCATCATAATCGCAATCGGTTATTTTTCCATTTTTGTTCCGAGAATCCTGAACTTTTGTATGTTGAGGTTATATGTTCTCTATTTATTGAGGGTTAACAACAAAGAAGCAGAAATTACATTCCATCAATTTTAAAATCTCAAATAAGATTGAATGTGAATTTCTGAAAAATTAAATTATTGTTGAAGTTTTAATGTATTCTAATAGTGACAGTATATTAATTTTATCAACAAAAATGAATTTCGTGTGGTTTTAAAAAAATTATGAACTGAAAGAACTGTTCTCGATAGAAAATAAATGGAATTTAATAATTTGAAAAATAAATAATTATTCTTAAATTATACATCCTTATATTTTAAATTATTGGTACTTTACAAGAGACAAATATTTATTTTAATAATGTTCCATATTAATTGTTAATTTCGATCTTAAAAAATAGGTGAGTTTAGTGCGAATAATCGTTATTTGAAAATTTCACGCTTTAGGCTGTTAAATTATCAATGTTTCAAAAGAAATTATTTATTCCCAAATTTAATAACAGTAGAAAAATGAGTTAAAAATACAATAAATTCTTTAATAATTGTTTGTATCGTTTTCTCTTGACGATAAGGTTTGGTTTCGTTTCCAGGAGCGTCTCAATGACGTCACGCTGACGTATTCTGATTAGTTCCCTGCAGATGCCGTACTGTTTAAATGAAGTGTTATGTTAAAAAAGTTGCCATTAGGGTCTATGGGAGAGAGACCACTGCTCCTCCCAAAACTCCAGGTTTACCATAATTTTCATGATTTGGCATGCTATTAATGACCACTCCACATCGCGCAGATTCATCCTCTGTCAGTCAGTCCTTTTATTCCCGATTTCCTCTGTGAACCGCGCACTCCAAATCTCTCTCCTTATATTTATTAAGAATTGTTCAATAAATGTTTTTGTGATATAAAATGTGTTATGTTTATTTTTGCCTAACCTCTTCAAAAGTTATTGGCCATTTTGTAATAGTAACTTGTTGAAATTCTCTACAGAGGGCACCGAAAATCGAAAAAATTTGAACCATGACACTAGGTCGTTCCAAGGAACCTTATATATTCCCCATTGGCCACTGGAAGTCCTTACACCCTCTTGGGTAGGATAGGCCGGGCGGTTTGTAAATAAAAATAAATGAACCTTATAGCTTCATGAATATCTAATTTTTCTTCCCAAAATATTTTAAATCTTGAAACTTCGCTTAGTAAGGAATAAACATTCACTCAATATTCTTTTTTATTTCAAACTCACATTAAACTTGTTCTATAATCGAGTATCTGGATCATTCCTTCGGCATCCAAGTATCACACATTGACGCATTTTAATCTGAAACAGTAATTTTTACAATTTCGCTTCCAGAATTCTGTACTTTTGTAAGTTGAGCTTCCATGTTCTCTATCTGACCCTACGAACCCTGAAAGGAAACTTGCGTTTCTTTTTCTTTGTGGGCAAACCATATGATATAGGACACTAATAATAATCCAATCTTAAAACTTTTACCATCGCGTAATGTGACGTTCACCTTTCCATAAGTCATCCGAATGAGGTAGTAGTACCATACCTCTAATTTTCCGTTACCAGCCTGGATATAAAATTCCAAGCTTTATATATATGAAGATTGAATGGATAATATGGATTGTTATAAAATATTTTTAAAAATTTATATAGAAAAGTTGTTTTATAAAATAGTGGAAACTGATGTAAAAATGTCTTTACACATAAAAATGTTTGGTTTCGTTTACGTCAGTTAATATAAAATAGCTCAAGATAATGGTTCGCAAATTATTTTCATTTCTGACCTCCCATTTTGATTAAAATTTAGTCGCGACTCTTGTTTGGTCAGTAGACTCATTTTTTAATCATCCACGTAGTTAGAGGTAAATTGTTTTTGGCAGTTGTGCTTATGTTTCTGTTTTATCAGAGGTCTGAATAAAATACATACATAATTTTTCTTACTACATTATTTCTGAAGTTGAAATGTTGCTTAATAAGGAATAGATTATTAACTGAATATCAGTATCTTTTACTCATGAAAAGTATACTGCATCTACGGCAATAAAAAGAAGAATGCGAAACAATGAAAATAATATCCGTTATTCACGTGCACTCATGTCATTTATATAAAAAAAAGCCTGTTCTAAATTAGTGGTAACTGATCTAAAAAATGCCGTTGCTCATCGAAATGTTTTGTTTCGTCTTCGTCATTTCATACAAAATAGATTAAGGCAGTGGTACGCAAATTATTTTCATTTCTGACTTCCCATTTTGATTAAAATTTTGTCGCGACTCCTGTTTGGACAGTAGAGGTTTATTTAATCGTCCACGTAGTTAGAGAGAAATTCTTTTTGGCAATTGTGCTTATATATATTTTTTATTAGAGGTCTGAATAAAACATATACAGTGAAATCTCGCGTAACGAGCAAATTAAATTGTGAAAAATGACTCACTTACAGAGCGACGTTTCGCATAACGAGTGACTATTGTCACATCCACGGAGCCTTTACTTTGCTGGTATTTTTATCAAACTAGGTGTCTAATACAAGTGAGTGTACTGTACCGCGTGTGCGTATCTGTAAACTGTTTTAATCATTAATCGAATGTGATCTTTAGTTTTGATATCTTTTTTAATAATGAACGTTTATGAAACTTTTAGAACGTTTATGATTCTTTTCCAATCCATAACCAAAATTTTTGGCGAGACAGAGACTTATACTGAATGCGCAATGTTTCATAGCTTGAAACGATAATTAACATTATTTATTTAAAACCCTTTCAAAACAACAAACGAAAATTTATCATTTATCAAACCTAATTCATTATATGGAAATTTTTCGAAAAGTTTTCTTCCAATATTAAGATATTAGGGAAATTATGTTATAAAATAACAAGAAATTTGTATTATTTTCTTTACTAAATTCTTAAAAGCACAGGAATATGCCTGTGTTTATTTTATTAAATTCTCCTTGCTAAAGTATCAGATTATTCTTAAAATTTTCAATTTCATTGCTCGTTTTCAAAATGTTTCTACTCTCTCTCACCATAGACTCATATAGTTATGTTTTGGAAAATATGAATCACATAATTGAATTTTGAAGCCAATCTCCATTAATGAATGAACTTGCCAGTATATGCTACTTTTCTACAAGGAAAATATAAATTTTATTTTCACATCTAAAATCAAGTGCAGTATTTTGATGCTTGAGTAATCGGTGTGTAGTAATAATGTCTCCTGCACAGAAACCTTCTCATTGCGGAGTGTTGAAAAGAGTCGACTGCTTAGGCTGTTGCTTTTCATGTAACCAATTAAACAATAACAACATACTGAATTATCTTATGCAATTCTTCGTCAATATCATTCGTAATAAGAATTTTTCTATGCAAAAAGTAATGGTTGAATAATATATGGGAACAAAATTCTTGCTTTACCCTATTTCTCCTTTATTAATGCATGCTAATGTTACAGTACCAGTAGAGAAAATCGCGTCACAATGTGTCTAGGTAATTTCATTTGTGTAAAAATATCTATTAATAATTTCAAATATTTTCTCTTCAGTTCTTTTTCCTTCCAAACTTTAAGACATAAAAATTCTTCTGATACGTCTTCTTCATATATGTATCTCACACATTTAATTGTGACAGTTTAGTATTGTCTGTGGTTTTGTCAAGTTGTAGAGCAAATAGAAGAGTGTTTTTTAATCGAATCAACAGAACTGATTATATATTACATGATATGGCGGAAATTCATTGAGTAACGGTATCTCTAGATGATGTGTCGTTTTTAAAATGTTGCCATATTTTTCTCCACGTAGAATTGATATCATTTTAATTGTTGAAAAGAATCAGTGATTCTCCTGCTGTAATTAGAAATAAAATATTTCCCTTTCAAATATGAAACGTCTAAGGATGCCCGTAAAGTTTTCGTTGGAATTGTTGCATCTTTTTTTTTTCGGAAATATATTTTTAATTTTTCAACTCGTTCTTTGGAAAAATGATTGAGATTCATTTTGTATTTCTTTAAGTTTGGTTTCTAAATTTATATTTTAGTTGGCAGGTTTCATAATTTATTTGCTATTTTATCTCTGTAATCAACACACAACGGATACTCTTTCCCCACATCTAGATTGAAAAAGCTCTAGCAAAGTTGACTAGTAAATGTTAGACCAATCCAAGTTGCATTTGAATTCCACCAGAGTGCAGGTAGAGGACAGCTCAAATTGAAAATTATCTTTTATCGCTAAGTTTGTTCGCTATGCGTGCCGAAGTTGAAAAATCATATACTAATACTGACAATTGCATTTTGGGAAAAATATAGTTCTATATTTATAAATAATATTATCTCTGAAAACTGTTGAAGAAATTTATTACAATTTTCTTATTGTCAAATATTTTTTTTAAATTTGGCGATCCACAAAAGTTTTCTCGCGACCCCTCTGGGGGAAAATTTCATAGCGACCCACTGTTTCTGTACCACTGATTTCGACGAATAAAGGATATGCCAAGAATCATCTTCAATTGTATTATTCTGGAAGAAGCATTTTTGTTAGCGCTTCCTGTTGGATAATTTTTAAATTACAACTTATTATTGTTTAAAAGATCCCGATTTCTGATAAATCTTCTAAAGTAAACCGCACCTCTGCATCATTATTTCGTTTTTTAAATAAAGTTTCAGAAGTGATATGAACTTTCTACCCATCTTGTACATTAAGGACACAAAATAACAGTATTCATTTTAAAATTAACTTACTAAATCATGGACAATCTATCCGTTTATCAATGGGAACGAGTTTCTTCTTTGAAAAACATTTCACGGCTTTCATTACCGGTAATATCGCTAAAGAAAGAAGGCCGTAATTCAAGGTAGGTTTTAAGATATTCATGCCGAACTTTATATTCGGCAATCATTCAATAAATAATTAAAAAAAAACACTCACTTTTATAGACAAATTATATTTCATTCAAATATAAATGAAATTTAATCGTCAATATTATTTCATTCATCACTCACAGAAAGCTCAGTTCGTTCATATAATACCAAAAATATTCGTTAAAATTGCAATCTAATTTAACAGTGAAAAAATACTGTAAATTTATGAAAGTCTGGAAATTGAAGAAATTTATGATACAATTATTATTTATATGCTAACTGATATGATTACTCGTATTTACAGATAGCAGACTTAATTTTTTTCGTAATAAAATTTGTAAACTAATAGCATACACATAGAATAGTGTTTGTTTTTTTGGATTTAAAAAAGGACATAAAGAGAGAAGAATAAAAATAAACAAATAAAATAAATTATAAAAGAATTTCTCTCTCTCTCTCTTTCAGGCGCTAATGATCATTTTGTGGTACGCCTTTTGTAGTAAACACAAAGTTTCACCGAAACCAAAGTTTAAGCAAAGTTAAAAGTGCTTTTTTTCTGTCGGAAAGTCAAAGAAACAAAGAAAATCTACTTTATCTATTTAACTGTGTGAGAAAACCGTTTTTAAAATTAAAAATAAACGAATAGAAAACATTTACTGATACTTCTTATACTCTTATTTATTTCACTGGCTAGAAGTCGCGTACTTTGTGTTCGTTTATAAAATGACATTAACTGTAGTGAATTATTCAGATTCAATGCTCTGCAGCGTGCAAAACTTTGACTGCCAGAAGGCGAGACCAGAGCAGAAAATATATCAATTCCTAAGTGCTAAATCTAAGATAATTTGAATTTCATTTGCTATTTATTATAAATGCTAATCTGAGTAAAACATAAACTCCGCTGCCGTTGTAAAATCAAGTAATTTGTGAAAATCATTGTTGAAAAGTATTTGAGAATATCTATGCCATCTATAAATTCCATGAATTGGGAAAATGCGCAGTTATTAAAGGAATCATCCATCACATCGATTTCTATATTTATTAAAAATTGTTCAATAAATGTTTTTCTAATCGAAAATGTGTTTTTTTTTGTTTTAGCCTGACCTTTTGAAAATTTATTGTCATTTTGCAAATGAATTTGTTGAAGTTCTATACATGGCACCGGAAATCGGAAAAGTTTGAACCATTAGATTAGGTCCTTCTAATAAACCTTATAGGTTCATGCACGTCAAATTTTTCTTTCCAAAATATTTTAAATGTTGAAATGTCGCTGAGTAAGGTATATAGCATTCAATCAATATCCTTTTTTTATTTATCAAAAATATATTGCATATACGGCAAAAATGCTAAACAATGAAACTAAAATCGGTCATTCACGACCACTCCACGCCACTTTTAGCCTACCCATTTAGGAAGCTCATTCACAAACGCTCAACCCCGCTCACAATGCCGTTCCCATTTTGAGACCATCCATTTTGGCATGTCATTGACGGCTCCTCTACGCCGCGCGCCACGCCATTCCCTTTTTTAGCATATCGATTTAGGTAGGTCATTCACGACCGCTCCACGCCACTCACCCCAATAATATCTTTTNNNGCCCATCCAGTCAGGCAGGTCATTCACGACCGCTACACATCATGCAAATTCATCCGCTATCAGTCAGTCCTATTACCTCTGACTTCCTCAGTGAACCGAGCACCCCAAGTCTCCTCCCCTCACATGTATCTACTCCCGCCGTATTGAAGGTGCAACCTTCCAAACGGAGTGATTGTTATTGGGACAGATTGAATATCCAAATTTCCGCTCCACACGGCAACAATTCTGACCGGTTTTGCATATAGATGATTGGTTATGGTTTGGAGCGGCCATTATTGATCAACTTCATTGTTAACTCTGTAAATCAATTCCGAGTTGCTTAGTGACAGTTTGCTTTTCATCATCTGCTCTCCTTAGAGTTGAGTAGATTGTAATCGCTACAATGCAATCATTCGGGAGCACTGACATGTTTTAAATCTTCACCGGAACAGCAAGCATTTATACATTTTTTGAACCTCGCTATAATCTTGTCCATTGGTTGTACCAAGGAAGAGTAATTTGGAGCCAGAAACCTACCAACCGGCAGTTATCTCAAGAAATGATTTTCCCCAATTGCTTCTTACGAAATTCGACTTTCTACTGTTCCTATACCAGCACAAATGTTCACAAGACTAACTACCACATTACCCCAAATCTAAGTTTTGATGTAATTTGACGATGATTGTCTTGTGTTCGTGATTACCAGTAATATATTTTTGCTCATACATAGTTGATAGGCCGAGGTGGCATAGTGGTAAGATGTCGGAATCTGAAAATTTCCAGGTTCGAACCCCGATCCTACAGGAGATCCGTCTTGTATTGGACCTGTTCAAGGCTAAGAGGTCTATTCTGGTACCCCCGGTTGGGTTGGGAGTTGGGTTGGGTTCCGCACGTTAACTACGAAACCCAACCGGGGTTACCAGAATAGACTCCTACATCATACGTAAGGGTTCAAACGTCCTTCTTCTGGTGTGGTGCGGACGCTTGGAGAGGGGGTGCCAGCTCATGCGTCGTTCTCGTCATCTCACCGACGTTCAAAATTATGAGGTCAGTCCCAAAATAGCACTCGCGTTACTTCAAAACGGGACGTTAATATAACTAAACTAAATTACGTAGTTGTCAGAAACATCAAGATTGAAAATGAGATGGGAAAAGAAGGATCAATATATTAAAGCAATAACGATGCTTTATATGATTTGGCAAGGATGTACAACTGCCACAAATATATTCAATAATAAGAATTCAAAACTAAGGATTAATGACATCTGGCTTCGTATTGTGTAGAACTACCTATCACGTAGATTCCGTGTAAACATTTGGCATGTATTACTGGAATTTAAAACAGGTTTTTTTAATAAATTTTAGCGTTCAAAACGACTTTTCTTTTATCATTTTAGAATATCAATAATCTTATGCTAATTCATCCAACCCCTTATTACTAAAAGGGATTTAATTAGTATAATTAATACAAATAAATTTGAAAACTCACTACTTGTAGTGAACTTGACGTTTGTATTTTACAAAATGGTTTTGAAAGCTCTGTTTTGAAATGATGTAAGTTCATACATGCAAAAATTTGGTAAAGAATATGGATATTTCTTTCATATTTGGTACACTTTATGGTGACATTTTTATTGTTACGAGTATTTTGTTGCTAGAAAAACTTTAGAGAATTCTAAAAAATAATATTGAAAGAATGTGAAACAAATATTTTTATAAAAATTTGAAGCTTATCTTTAAACAAGTCAAATATACAAAATTATCGATTAAGAACGCGTTTTCTTTTTTTTTATTTGCGGTAATATGGAAATTCCGCCATACTGATTGACTTCCGGCGTAATGCGTCGTCACAATTGGAATCTTCAAAATTGCAACACTCAGTTTGAAGATGTAGATAATGTGTAAAGTAGAGTTTTTTAATGTCATGGCTTAAAGATATTTAGAAAATATTAAATTTGATGTTCCTATTGCTGTAGCCCTTAATATCTACTTAAAATAAGAGCCTCATTTCCTGAAAAGGCTGCCATAATTGACCATTATCGCACTTTTTGGCGACTTCTATGGTTTTTGGCAGTTAAGATTTTAATCGAACGATTTACATAATCATTGGAGGTTAATTTTTTAACCAAATGATTTAGCTAATTATAATCACTCCATTTGTGATTTGGCTGTTTGAAATTATAAGAATTATACAAACTCAAAGTAAACTGAATTCAATCCTCTGTGTACTACAGAAAGAACTTGTTCGACGTTGATGTTTCATACAGTATAAATATGTATTTACGATTTCTTAAATTGGAGGGTTACCGGAAAACGATGTAAGCATCTAAAAAAATTAAACAGAAAACTCATCCATAGAGAGTGGCAAAAAGTCAGCATAAATTTAAAACATTCCTATAAAAAGACTTTTATAGCTTTTAAAAATTCAGTAAAATAATAATAATAAAGAAGAGATAATGAAACAGAAGTATGCTTGCTACAATACAACGTAGTCAGGAAGCGGGAGTTTTGAACAGTAAAAATAATTCTTTATCAAAAAGTATCATTACTCGTTGTTAACAACCTTGCATTTTTCGGAATTACACAAATGAGGATTATTACAAAAGAACTATCTGCTTAATAGATATTTCATTCGACTGTACCATTAATTTGGTGTGTAGAAAGAACTACTGCTCTAATTATGTTTAAGACTTTCGTAAACTCAGCAGCAGTAAAGAAAGAATTGAAAAATTTTAATAATTGAAACATTTGAAGAAGAAAATGACTTCCAGTAGATGGAGGTGGAAGTCTGCAAGAAAAACTTCTTATTTAGGTATTAAATTAAAATCAATAAGGGTATTTGTTTCTGGTGGGCCAAAAATAGCCCCCGAAACTTGCATTGCCTAAGGAACCTCACAGAACTTAATCCGGCTGTGAGAATCTCCGCAGTCATTTAATGTTTTATGGATGGATGAAACGTTTTTTACGCTTTACGGAGGCGATAAATACCCCAACTGACGAAAATACGTGAACTTTAGTCTGTGAGATTACACGCAGCAGCCACTCTATTCTCCGAAGATGGTAGATGGTGCAGGTTCACATTTCTTTTAATTTAGGTCCTGGTAATCTCCAATAGTGCGTCTGTGGACTGTTTATCCAATTCTTTATTCACGTCTGTTTTTTTCCTAATTTTCTAACTTATGAGAATGACCACTAAATATTCACAGCTAGACTACCGCTAGCTTACAAAAGATAAATCTAAACAGGATGCTGGAACACTTTTTCTTTTACATTTTTGTTTTAAACCAAAAGAGTTAGAAGCGATGGTAACAACCTTTAAGTTTGTCAGCACTGCATCTTGTACTCAGCATGCACCAACATGACCCTACTTTTTTCCAAAGTTTGACAAATTAATGGATCAACAACTTACATTATGAATGCAGAACTTTATCTAACTCTTGCAGAAGACAATGTAATGCCAACTTTATGAGAAAAAAAAACGCGCTATTTTTTATAAAGTGAGAAAGAATATCGCATTTCTTATCCACTTAAGATATTTCTAATCGAGACTCATTATAATCTTTGCTTACGAGATGTCTAGCAAGTTCGACAGATTTCACATCAATTAATGTTTGGCAATGGGAGTTTATCAGATCACGTATATACCGATCATATCGGTCCATATTGGTGGAACTGAAAGAAGCTCTTCAATGAGAAATTGCACCAATCTTTTGGACATGCTGCACATTGCAACCTCATAAGCTGTTACTAGTTTCAAAATCCGTTTATTCTATGACAGATAATAGGTGGAAAATTATTCTTGTCATACGAATCTGAATAAATATATTGTTAATCGTAATCGGTGAATGTCCACATCTGTTCTGCTTTTCGATTTCTAAAATTCTCGTTGGTTGCTAGATCTGACATTGGCAGTAGTGGTTCGCTTATTCTGGTTGCCTAGCTGTAGCAACCCTGGAATAATTTTACGTCTTGTATTCTCGTGTTGAATCGCGTGTGGTTATTTTAAAATTCAGAGCTCTGTGATGGGCGAGAAAAAATGAAAACGAAGGGGGAAAAATAAGGAGGTAGGAGATACACAGGATGATGTTTCACAACGAATAGGTCTAGAACAACGTTTGCTACTGTGCAAAGCTAACTGCCATATGACAGAGCGAAACATGTTTATTAGATGTTATTGAGCTTTTTTTTTGCTGCTCTGGTTTGCCGCTTGACCAACTGCTGCACTTTTTCCTCTCCTTCACTCGCTTCGTCAATTAGCCTTCCCTCGCATTTCCACGCTCGCTATTTTTGCTTTTCGTTTTGCTTTCATATTTTCCCGAGGGAAGAAGGGGGAGGAAGTTGATGATTTAGACCAATGATGCACAAACTATTTTTCCTTCCCCACCCCCTCCTTTTTTGCGTAAAATTTTGTCGCGACCGTACAGACGCAATTTTTCTTATTTCGACTCCCTTAACAAATCGAATATTTAGATTTATCTATATCAGTTTCAAATTATCGATATTCGAAGTATGTTAATCAACAAAACATACAAATAATCTATAATATTTAATAAAGAACGCAAATAGTTGCTTGGAGTGTAATTGAAACCAGTTCTGAAATAATCTATGGAAATTGAAGAATACTAATATTGTAAGGAGAAAACAGAATAATTCCAAATTGACCATTCGATAGTTCATCCGGATGAGGTAAAAAAACTTATATAAATTTGTATTACCAGCCTGGATATGTAAATCCAAGCTTTATATGAAAGAAAGCTTGATATTTGAAAATTCTCTTGGACGTACTCGAAACTAAAAAAATTTATATCAGAAAGATTTTTTATAAAATAGTGGTAATTCATCTATAAAAACGTCTTTGCATTTCAAAATGTTTGGTTAAGTCCACGTTGCTTTATATAAAGCATGTTAGGACAGTGGTGAGAAAATCCTTTTTATTTCTGAACTCCAATTTAACTTAAAATTTTGTCTTTAGACGTTTTTTCAATCGTCAATGTAGATAAGGAGAAATTCTTTTTTGGTATTTGCGCTTATGTTTCTGTTTTATTAGAGATCTGAATAAAACAGATAATTTTATGAAGAAATGGTTTTATTTATGCATATGGGAATAAATATTTTTAAATGAAATATACTATAAAAAACTTTCGTTTATAACATTTCATTAAGAGGGATGTGTTTGCAAAAAGCTCATGACTGCTTCTTGGTTCGGATCTTTATAGGAAATTTTAAGCCGTAAGTCATTCTCCGAATAAACTCGACTTCGATATTTTGTTATAATGGCAACTGATTTTGACAAACCGTTTTTCTTTAGCAGGTCGATGGAAACTGAATCAAAATATTAACTGCAGTTTCTTCAAATCGGCATAATCTTTCGATATCGATAAAGAAATTTTGAAAAGACAGAGACTTGAATTTAATGCCTACCGTTTCGTAGCTTGTAAAAACAATTTACCGTTCTTTTTCCATTTAATACCTTTTAAAAATAAGAAATGAAAATGGATCATGTATTAAACATAATTTATTACTTTGAAATTTTCCGAAAAGTTTTCTTCCTATTTTAACATATGAGAGAAATAATGTATTTAAATAACGAGAAATATATATTATTTTCTCTGTTAAATTCTAAAAAAAACTGGAATATGTCTGAGTTTATTTTCTTAGATTCTCCTTGCCAAAGTATCAGTTTTTATATATAAACTTCAGTTTCTCAACTCGATTTTAAAATGTTTCTAATCTCTCGCTATTAGACTCAAATAGTTTTGTTTTAGAAAATGTGAATCATGAAATTAAGATGTCCGAGCCTATCTTCATTAATGAATGAACTTGCCATTATATGCTACTTTTGTACCAAAAGAATTTAAATTTAATTATTCAAATCGAAAATACATCCCAGTATTTTACGCTTGAGAGTTCCCTTACTTCGGTATGTAGAAATAATGTGTCTTAGACAGAAACCATCTCACTACGGAGTATTGAAAAGTGACGTCTGCTTTAGCTGTTGCTTTCCATGTAACCAATTAACAATAACAACATCCTATAATATTTTATACAATTCTTCATGAATATCATTTCTAACAAGAGCTTCTCTATGTAGAATGTAATAGTTGAATAATATATGGGGGTTATATTCTTTATTTACTCTATTTTTCCTTTATTACTGCCTGTTAATGTTATAGCTCCATTTCAGCATATCGGGACTCAGTGTGTCCAGTTAAGGTCATTTGTTTCAAAATATCTACTAATAATTTCAAATATTTTCTCTTCAGTTTCTTTTCCTTCCAAACTTTGAAACACAAAAATTCTTCTCTTATGTCTTCTTCATATACGTATCTCACATAAATAATTAATTGAGACACTTTAGTAATGTCTGTGTTTTGTCAAGTTGTAGAGCAAATATAGGAGTGTTTTTTTATCGATTAAACAGAACTGATTATATAATATGTGATAGGGGGGAAATTCAGAGAGAAACGGTATATCTTGAGGATGATATCGTTTTTAAAATGTTGCCATATTTTCTCCAAGTGGAATTGATATCATTTTAATTGTTAAAGAAAGAATGAGTGATATTCAAGGTTTATTTGGTTTTAAATTTTTCCCAAACAAATATGAAACTCCTAAGGATTCCCGTAAAGCCTCATAAGGAATTGTTGCGTTTTTTTTCAGAAATTACATTTCATTATATAACTCTTTTTTTAAGTATGTTTTAGAATTATTTTCTAGTTATTTAATTTTTTTTAAATGTCTTTTTAATTAAGCAGGTGTCATACTTTTATTTGCTACTTTATCCATGCAATGAAGCCCAACGGATGCAAGTAATAACTGTCAGTCCAATCCAAGTTGCCTGTGAATTTAACCACAGAGGATGTTGAGGGCATCTCAAATTGATTATTAACATTTCTCGTTATTTCTCTTCACCCGCCGCTTGCCGAAGTAGAAAAATTGTATACAAATACTGACAATTATTTTTTGGGGAAGAATATTGTTCCATATTTATGAATAATGTTCTCTCATTTCATAGTTTTACTGACACCTGGCACTTATTGAAGAAAATAATTATTCTTTTCTTATTGTAAAATAACTTTTTTTCAGTTTTGCGACAAACAAAAATGTTCTCGTGACCCCTCTGTGTGTCGCGACGAACGGTTCGCTCACCAATGATTTAGACGAATGAAGGACATGCCTATAATCATTCTGAGTTGCATTAGTCCGGAAAAAATCATAATTGTGAGCGCTTCCTGTCGGCTAAATATGAAACTACAACTAATTTTGTTGTTTAAGATCCCGATTTAGAATCCCTACAACTATTTTTGTTGTTAAGATCCCGATTCCTGATAATTTTTCTATTGCAATACTTACTTCTGCATCAGCATTTCAATTTTCAAATAAAGTTTTAGAAGTGATATGAAATTTCTACTCAACCTCTACATTAAGAACACAAAATAAAGGTAGTATTAATTTAAAATTAACTCTATAAATTCTGGACATTCTATTCGTGTATCAATTGGAAAGAGTTTCTTCTTTGATAAATATTTCAGACCTGTCATTGCTGATAATATCGTTAAAAAGAGAAGGCCGTAATTCAAGGTATGTTTCAAGATGTTCATGTTGAACTTCTTTCTCGGCAATCACTCCATAAATAATACGAAAGAAACCTCAATATTATTAAGAAATTATATTTCACTCAAATATAATTTAATTTAATGATCAATTTTATTTCATTCATCACCCACATAAAGCGCAGAAATTGAAGCGTTAAAATTGCAGTCTCCATTTACAATGATAAACACATTATGAAGTAATGAAAGTTTAAAAAATGAAGAACTGATTGCTTATATTATTTATATGTTGATTTGATTAATATTTATATAATGCTAATATGATTACTCGTATTTAATGATAGAAAACTTAATTATGTTTCGTAATTAAATTTCTAAACTATTAGATTGCACTTTTAAACGCAATCAATGTTTTGTTACTTTGGAATTGAAAAAGGATATACAGGGAGAAGAATAAAAATAAATAAGAAAATAAAATATAAAAGAATGAATTACTCACTAAAGAATAAATTAAATGAAATTATAAACTGCTATA
>BGPR01004431.1:101114-112477 GCA_013235015.1 Araneus ventricosus | reverse complement strand
GAAAAAGATTGACCCTCTTCATCACTCTGCCTTACGGATTTGTTCAGATGCTTTTGGCACATCCCCCATTGATAGTCTTTATGTGGAATGTTTTCAAATGCCACTCTCGTTGAGGCAGCAGAAGTTGTCTATCAATTATTATTTTAAAGTCATGTCAGTATCCAACCACCTTTTAAGCTCTCAGCATGTTAGTAGGGCTCTTACTAGACTTTATAATGCTCGACCATCTAAAATACCTCCTTTTCTGGACCGCACCATGCGTATGCTTCATGACACGTACCTTGACGGTTTACAAGTCCATTTCTGCTACTCTTCCACCACTCACCTTGGAACATACCTTTTATCCAATATGATAATCCGTTTGCTAAATTTAATAAAAATACCACGGCTCCAGTTGTTTTACAACAAATTTTTTATTGCCATCGTTGTCAATATTCCGACTACACCACGGTTTTTACAGATGGTTCGAAGGCAGATGGACACGTAGGTTTTGGTGTCATTATGGATGCACCTTGGAACATACCTTTTATCCAATATGATAATCCGTTTGCTAAATTTAATAAAAATACCACGGCTCCAGTTGTTTTACAACAAATTTTTTATTACCATCGTTGTCAATATTCCGACTACACCACTGTTTTTACAGATGGTTCGAAGGCAGATGGACGCGCAGGTTTTGGTGTCATTATGGATGCTGCCAGTTACAGCCATATTCTTTCTGTCTTTTGTTCAGTTTATACTGCAGAAGCAATGGCAATCTCTTATGCCTTAAAACTCATCTCTGGTAGTCAATATCGAAAATTTTGTATTTATAGCGACAGTATGAGTGTTGGAACATATTGAAAGTGCCACTTATCCTATTTTATTGAATATAGCAGACACAGTCCATTGTTTGAAGAAAAAAGGTTTTGATATTGTCTTCTGTTGGACTCCCAGTCATGTGGGTATACTAGGTAACGAGAAAGCAGATTATGTAGCCCGAACAGCTTCTATACCTATAGAACATACAATTCCTCTTGCAGATATACGCAAATCTGTGCAGCACTATATCTTTACTAAATGGCAGGAGACATGGGATCTACAAGTTAATAATAAACTGCACCGTATTAAGCCTTCAATTGTGTTGTGGCCGATTTTTCCTATCCGTGGGCTCGATGTTAAATTAACTCGGCTCCGAATTGGCCATACATGGTACACACACATCTATCTGCTTTCTGGTGTTTCAGTGCCTTTGTGTACATCATGCAATGAAGTTCAAACTGTTGACCACATTTTAACAAAATGCCCTGATTTTAATTCTTCTCGTTTAAACTTTTTTAAAACCACTATTTTAGATTTGAATGACTTGGTGGGTGAGACTTCTCGCCCGAATTTATTCCCTTTCCTTCGAGATATTGGCTTCCTTTTTCGTATTTAATTCATTTGTTGCGATTTTAATTGCACAATTTTTTAACTGGAATGTTTCCTTCTCGGTTTTGTTAAGAAATGCCACTGCTTGCGACATTCCTACACCTTTGCACTAACCTATTGCATAAGATTTTAGACTTGAATCATCTTTTAACACGGAAGAGATATTTACGTAGGAAAATTCTAACTTTTGTTTGGCACAGCATAGCCGAAACCGGCTTTTGTGCCATTAAACGGAAACTTCCATTCCATTCCTACACCAATGAATAAAGTTATAATCACTGCTCTTCTGAAATTGCTTTGGTTGAAATCTACAAGTTGGAACACACTCTTCGTAAAACGGCGCCATCGCGCCAAGACGCCAACGCAAGATGGTAAACAAACGTGCATTGGTCACAGTTAAAAGTTAATCGTTTAATCTTTTTTCGAACCCATTGCGTTTGTGGTTTGTCGTTGCACTATCTCCCGTTTTAAATGTAGAATTTCAACAGAACTACTAGCTCATTGAATGTACGGAATCTGTTACTTTTAATTATTCTAATGAAGCAGAAAAAATAGCGCTCGCGATGCCTGCGGCATCTGAAGTAGGCACCGGGCAAATTTTTTCAACTTAAAAAAACATCAGCGGCTTCGCTTTCAGCAAAGTGGGATCCTAGTAGCTTCGCTAGCTTAGTGAATGTACGGAATCGGCTTCTTTTAATTACTCTAATTTAGCAGCAGAACATTTGCCCTTAGTAGCGTTCAAAACAAGTGCAACTTCAAAAATTCCATGCGAACGATTTTTATTACAAGACAAAGAAATCTCTCGATTATGTGATCGGAAAAATATATCATCACTAAATAAACCCAAGTTCTATTTGTCATTTATTTACTAATTGAAATCATACTAATTAAAATACATTTTATTATTTAATAAATAATTTATGTTATTTAAAAATCCGCATAGTATGTAAACAACTCAAATCGCGCAAAACGCTTGCCATGACGTAAGCAATCTAGCCGATGGGTTGCCAATGGAACTAATCCGCTCGATTCCTCAGGTTACCATTTTGGCGATGAAAGCGGTGTGTTTCAACTTGTAGATGCCAACCATTGCTTTATCAGTCTTCAAAATTGACCATAATTTATTCGCAGAAAGTATCGTCTATCCTGGCTGATAGTAGCTTGGTGCAGTGGCGCCATCTCCCGTCCGCTTCGTCCTATTTTATTTGAAAATCATGAAATAACAGCACTAATATTTTGCCTATTCGGCCCCTTCTCAAGATTGAGAACTCGGGGCATCAGTGCATCCTTTCCCCTCGTCCCTAGTCACCCAGTAGGGGCGAGTGGCAGTGGCGTAGTGAAGGGCGGTGACAGTGGCGTAGGGAGGGGCGGTGACAGTGGCGTAGGGAGGGGCGGTGACAGTGGCTTTAGGGAAGGGAATAATGATTTTTTCACCCTCCCCCGGTCATCATTAATGATTTAGCTTTTGTAAGCGGCACAAAGTTATGGTATTTTTTCGCCCCCTCATTGTATTTGACTTTAAAAAGTGACGAACTGTGCATTAAAAAGTTTGAGATATAAACGTATTACAAAGTGATTTTAAAAAACAAAGGCTCAATTCGGGTCCGCGCCGTAGATTTTTCGTGAAAACGTCGGTATAAAATCATAAAACGAGTGTTTCGTATTAATATGTAATTTATATATCAATCTCTTTAACACAATATTTACACAGAGTAGTTATAATGGTTACAGAATCGATAAGTCACAAGTTTATCGCATGTAGCAAGGGTCTGTGGTAGCTCTCTTAACTCTTTAATCCCGATGCGTCTTTTTCTTCTAGCCCCTTTAAAACCGGGCCTTTTGTTGAACGACATGAATTCGACCCTCCCAAGCTGGGTGGTCATTTACCACACCCCCTGCAGTAACCTTTCCTTAAGGCACACGAAAATGGGCTGTTGTGGGCAAGGGTAATTGCACCCCACCGTGCTTATAACCTAAGCGATCTCAGAAACTCGCCTCCCCTCAAAAGAAGCCAATCGCCTTTTTGGCTTTCGTCGTTGTTAAGGGAAAATTTCCAGACCTCCCGGGACCCCTCGCTCGATGCGAGAGGGTTAAATTTGTTCTAAATAAGCGATTTCAATCGCACTTTTAATTTTCATACTCTTATTAAATGTATGTTAAAAACAATCAACTAGAAAAATTAGAATAAATTTTAAAAATAAAAAAAATTAAACTTTAAACAAAACGAATTTTTTAAACAATAAAATTTAGATAATAAATTTTAATGTAAGTTTAATTCAATGTACGTTTAATTAATTCAATGTATGTAAAGTGTTTGAATGTTTAATAAAAATTGTCATTTGTTTTTATTACAATTTTTGCAAAATTTTGTTTTAGTTCTGTATACTGTCAATAGATGGCACCTGTAGCGAAAACTACTTAAAAAATTCCGATCAATTAAATTAACCCCAAATATTCCCATCAAGTGCGAAGCCAACATCAACACAGTTTACTATTCAGAACCCCTTTGCAATGAATCGCAAATCTGATTATTTCCGTTCCGATCACAGTTAACTAAGCTTCCCTGCGAATATTTGTTTCAAACGATTATTGCTACTTTCCATCGTTATACAAGAACTGTAATCATCCGAAAACGCATATCACAACAAGAATGATGACTCGCAGCGTCACAGTAAATGGAACCGCGATAAGGGGAAACCGTGACGTCCGTGACCGCAAAGAATGATCCTCTTTCTAAGCACCAAAATAACTTCCATGGCGCCATCTGTTGGCAGAAAATAGAACTAAAAACTTAAACTTGGGAAAAGTATATTTAAAAGGAATGTTTTTTTTTAAATTTTGAAATACTTTATTCACATTAATTTACCAATGATTGAATCGTACCTTTTTGACAGTAGTTTTCATCACTGGTATTTGTAATTTTTTGATTTTGCTTAGTAAATAACAGTTCATCAAATATTCGTCATCCCTATTAAAGAGTTAATGCAGCTAAACCCGACCCAGATAGCACGTACATTTGCATCAAGTTTGATTTTTACTTGATATTATTTTGTCATGGCAAATTTGACGCGTCGATGTTGTAGCGAAACTGCTGCAAAATAACAAGGCGAAATTACGGCGAAAATAGACTTGTGCCACCCCTCTTTGCAATGCAAGTTTGCTGTGAAGCTGTCATGACAAATTCACAGCACGATTTCAAAACAAGTTTGCTGCAAAGATGATAGCACAATAAGAGATAATCTTTGTCTCTGTTTTAGAAAAACATCCGATTTTTAATAGCATCT
Organism: Araneus ventricosus; assembly: GCA_013235015.1. NCBI lineage: Eukaryota > Metazoa > Arthropoda > Arachnida > Araneae > Araneidae > Araneus > Araneus ventricosus. Next base: position 107,783 of record BGPR01004431.1, on the reverse strand, counting down.
CGTAGACCGTCCTTTTTTATTAATTCAATTAATCAATGATAATTTGTGAGAAAATTAACTTTTTATAAAAAAAAAATTGAAACATTTTCCATCTTTTTACTAAATATGGAACTCGCACTTTAAAGAAAACTTTATCGCCTTTTTCTTAAGGTTGAAATTTTAACGTTTATAAACAAAATTGAACTTAAAAAACAGTCAATGTTTGTTGAAAAATAAACTTCATTTTGTCCCATTTTAAAAGGAATTACTTTTGAACTCTAATTTCATAATTTATTCTATTGTCAAAACGTAGTTATTCGCGAAAATCGCTCTTTGATTTCAAATCGTATTCTCAACACAAAATTTAAAAAATTAATGACATCAAGAAAAGAGTAAAATAAATCGTATGCGCGATCTATTAACACCATCTTCTCCTCTCGGAGTCTAGCTGGCCGAGTGGTTTAGAGCGTCAGCTTAGGAAGCGGTAGGTCGCGAGTTCTAATCCGAGATTGTGTTCGTACTCTGTTTTTGCTATAGTTTGCAATGAGTTTGACGTGACAAGCTTGCTGCAAGTTCGTCGCGTGGTGACTTCGTCGCTTCTGCAAACTTGTTTCAAGCTTGCACTCTTGTCATGTCAAACTCGTTGCAAGCTTGCAGATTTGCAGAGCAAGATTGCTGCAAACTAAAATTGCTATGGATGGTGGAGTGACAAACTTACTGTCGCCGTAAATAAGTATTCGCATGTTTTCCTAATTCGTATGTTTTATCCAGAACAAGCGGCGTTCTGTCTGAATGGAAGATACACGGGTCTCTGCTGCTTTCACGTGTCCATTGCTGTGATGTATTTAGTTGGTTTGTATGGATACTACGAGGTGTCTCGCAAGGCTTTCACTGGGGCTCCTGAGGAATATGCTGGATTTTGGAAGTACTTAACTTATTGGAATCTAGTAAGTATTTGATTTCAGCTTCTCAATTTCTGTTGTAATTCGTTTCCATATCGGTTCTTTATGCCTTGACTGTATCGGAGAATGGTGTTAACGACGGGGTCAGGGAGAGGGGGTTTTGCTGCCCCTGGTAGACAGAACCGGATGGATTAAGCCCTGTACCCAGATAGCATGTACACTTGCAGCAAGTTTGATTTTTCTTGATATTGGCTTGTCATGACAAACTTGATGTGGCAACTTTGCAGCAAACTTCCTGCAAAGTAACAAAGCATAATCGACCAACCCACTTGCAAAACAAGTTTGTTGTGAAATTGCTATTACAAATTTCACACCATGATTGCAAAACAACTTCACAGAAAACTTGTTTTGCAATCATGGTGTGAAGTTTGTCATTACAAGTTTGCTGCAAAGATGATACAGCACACTTACATATAATCTTGGTCTCTGTTTTAAAAAACGTCCGTTTTTTAAATTGAAATTTTAACGTTCATAAATAAAATTAAACCTAAAAAGCAGTCGATGTTTGTTGGAAAATAACTTGCATTTTGTCCCATTTTAAAAGCAATTACTATTGAACCCTAATTTCATAATTTATTTCGCTAGCAAAACGTAGTTATTAGCGAAAATATCTCTCTTTGACTTCAAATCATATTCTCAACGCAAAATTTAAAAAAATTAATGAAATCAAGAAAACAGTTGAAAATAAACCTTATAGATTCACGATCTATTAGCGCAATCTATCCTCTCCTCTCGGAGGCTAGCTGGCTGAGTGGTTAAGACGACAGGTTTTGGAAGCAGGATGTCGGGGGTTCGAATCCGAGGTTTGTCTTCGTACTCTGTTTTTGCTATAGTTTGCAACGAGTTTGACGTGACAAGCTTGATGCGTGGTGACTAATTTGTTTGCGTTAACTTGTTTCAAACTTGCTGCAAGCTTGTAGATTTGCAGAGCAAGATTGCTGCAACTTTGCTGCAAACTAAAATTGTTGTCTGGGTATGTACCTATAGGCAATGCAAGTTTCAGGTGCCCCACATCCCGTCTCTAACTTCTAAACCGAAATACTTTTTATTAATTTTAATTTAATCTCTAATAATCAGTTTTAATTAATAAATGTAATGAGAAAATTTAACAGAATATTATATACGGATCCTCAACAGAATTGGTTTCAATATCTCGCGTATAAAATTTAAATTTAAAAATAATTTTAAATAAAATGGTAAAAAACTACAACTTTTTTCAACATAAAATTAAATATCTTGATACAAAGTTTGCCTGAACAATTGACTTTTGACTCAAGCAGCGAACTGCAAAACAAATCGGACCATTTCGATCTGTAAACGAATTTGGAAACGTGAAAAATGTCCTAATAACTGTTATATTTAAATAATAGTTGATTTTAATTTCAATAAGTTCAAGTAATCTTGTAAATCAAATGAAAACACAATTAAATTACCCTCAAAATAATGCAATATACTAATCTTAAGGGCTCGGGGCCCCTGAATTTGTGGGGGCCCTATGCATTTGCCTACTTGGCAATACAGCCCTGCTGCTGGAGGTATTGGAGAGCGTTTGTGAAGTCAATTTTTATGCGTTCATATTGTTACAAAACTCGTTCTGTGGGTGTATGGTGTGAAATGCCCAACACTCAGGATAATGGAGAATGAAGGTTTATTCACAAATATGCAGGAAAACACGCAACACAGGTACAGGTAACAATAGATCTTGCAGAGATTAGCAACGTGAACAGACAATTCGCAGGTAATAACAGTTCAGCACTTTGATATTTAGCAACACAGTCAGCAAATAACCAATAACGACAATAACTGCACTTTCAATAGCGCCCAGCTCACCGGCTTCCTAGCTCGCACTGCAGACGAAACTCTAAAGTCGCTCCAGTGGATCCACACTACTCTCTGATCCAAACGCGGTCCTTATATATTCTCTCCGACAGTCCGTGACGTCGCATGGAGATTTCTCGTATATTCAAGTGTATTTCCTTTCCTAATAGAGATATGGGGAAAAGGGTCGCATTTTCTGGAATCATCGGTTTGTCGCCAAGGTCAGGGGTCTCGGAACGGCCACTGCTCGTCAGTCCACGCTTATCCCTGTAAAACTCAATCCCCAAGTATAATACTAGCGATGCAGGAAAGCGACATTACATCTTTATAATAATGTTTTAAAACCAAATATGAAGAGAGAGGAGACAGAAATAGTTCTCCAGAACCATTTATTCTTGCCTTGCTTCTGCTATTGGATATTTTTTAGGGAAGGAGCGACTTCAAATTTCTCCTGTATAGTTCATTTTTATCAAAAAAATGACGGGAGGCTGTCTTTTCAACCAGCCGCTCATGTTAAAGGCGTAAGACTACTTTACTCGCGTGACTCTTTTGTTTCTCGAAGATTCTCCACCAACATTAAGCATCATGTATCGAATTTGGATATGTCTGTAATGATACATCGATGTATGGATTGCCAATCGATGTATTACAATGTTATAACTTTTTAACATGTGTAGTTACCGACATATAGAGGATCGCGTCACCCATTCGTGCGTATTTTTGCCCAATTTTGCGACTCGGTAATCGCTGAACTACAATTCCGATTTTCAATTATGTTTTTGTAACTTCTGTTGTTACCCTTTATCTCTAAAATAAGACGTCAATTATGTTTTTAACATATGTAGTTACCGAGATATAGAGGATCTTAATTTTAAAACGTTTTGTTGCGAGCAAAACCCTTTGATTTAGCATGAAAACGCACTTTAACACGTTCACGACGGCGCGGCGCTGCAATTCATGCTTCTCTCCCATGGCCGGCTACTATAAGAGCGTTTTGCTTTGTCGTGCGGCGCCGAACTGAAGAGAAAAATGAAATTTTACCGCGAAGATAACCACTGCTTCTCTTTATTTTTTTACCACTATTGCTGTCGTCTTTTTGTCAGCATTTTGTTTGAAATGTTTTAAAAAATTGCATAGAAATAAACAATCGTGCTCATGTTTTTATTATCGAATTTGTTATATAAATTATGTTATAATATTGAGTTGAAATAAAATCCTACTTTTTCAATTAATATACGTTAAATTTCCAATATTTTAATTTTCAGCTATACGGAATTTTTTCTAGATGCTAAATTGTTGGTGGTACGCACCGCCTAATGAAACATTCAAATGTGAGCCGTCTGTTGGGACATATCGGTGCCAGCCACCGGTGGTACGCGCCGCCTGATGGGGCATATCGGTGCGAGCCACCGGTGGTATGCACCGGCTTGAACGTGTTAATGCACAAAGAAAACTTAAACCTTATCTCAAAATTAACAACTTCGAATTCCCTTTACCATCAGGTTGCCGGACAACGTTAACTGAAAGCCAACTGTGCCGTTGCCATTACATTTCTTTAGAAAGTTCCTCTGGAAACTCATTTCTCCACATTTGTTTACAGATTTTTCACTTTGTGTTCTTCGCCCTCTCCTCCATTTTCGACATCATGAGACCGGAGTGCGAAGTCTACGACAGTATATTGAGGATCAGAGACACCGCCTTTGCTGGCATTGTATTCCCTTATGGCGTGGTAAGTCTAAGTTCCCTTCCTAATACCTGTCCTTCACGACCTCACAGCGCCGCGTAAATAGCGTGAAGGTACCCCGCGTCATTCCATTTTCAGCCCATCCATTTAAGCAGGCCATTCACAACTGCTCCGCACCGCGCAAATTCAACCAAAACCATGTAGAAGAACGATACAAAGTATGTTAACCCGAAACCTTATTAAAAAATTGCAACGTGAAAATTATTATTATACAGCAAGCAAAATATGCGAGATATAAACACGTTAAGACACTGCCGAAAATAATAATCGAAGTTATTCAGTTGAAGGTTATGACGTAACCTGCGCTCTGCACCGTCAGCCAATGAAATTGCAACGATGCATGTTGGGAAGGCTCCGGGAAAACTTCTCGCTAGAGGAAAATCTTTCAAAACTGACCAGGAAAAAAATTAAAATTTAAGAAAAACTGAAAGATATTTTAACCGTTCTTATTTTAAATCCGATATAACGTCCCAGTTATAAGCTGAAAAAAATTGAAAATAATGATGTTATTAGAACGTCGGATGCAGCAAATTTAAAAACAAATAAAATTTCGATGGCAAAACTGACTTTTTTAAAAATTTCTCAATTCAATAAATTGCGTTTGAAGCTCAAAACAAACTTCATTAGAACGAAAATTGTTTGTTCTATCCGACGGTGCATTGATTGTTTTTCAACGATCATTAGAAAAGATACTACAGCCGTAAACATGCCAAAAATGATTCAAAACAACACAAAACATTAAATAAAAAAAAAAATCTAGATTGAATTTTGAAATTCCGGTTTCGAGGTGCATTGAGTCCACCATTAAGACTACCTGTGTGCCAAATTTCATGTCTGCGAGTGCGATAGATTCGTCTGGACATCGCCCGCACGCAAGCACGCACGCACACAAACATTGCCTTTTATAAGTATAGATGCTGAAGAGGACGATAAGTTAATTGGATTTGAATGTGTCATTTAATGAAACAAAAATTCTGTACACACGGTTAGGCAATGAGTTGAAGGCAACTACAGGGACTGCACAACTATCTGTATGAAAGAGGACGTCTCAGATGACTAGATTGGAATATAGAGCCATCGCGCACAAACATTGCCTTTTATAAATATAGATGTAACAAATGTAAATTTTAAAAACATTTTATATGGCCTTTTGAAAATAACACTGAAAAATGCGTAAATATTTGGTTGTTAATTCTTCTGTAAATGCGCCATCTGGCGGCTGCTCCCTAAGTCATGGCCTAGGTGGCCCTATGGAAATCTGGCCATGGTTCTTCTGAATGATTGAATTAATGTATCGACGTCAAGATTAGTTGCCATAGTTGACGCTGTAACGAGACAAATCGGCTTTTATTGAGCCATGGAGACGAATAACGAATCGAGAAATCTTCTACTTCACCAAAATAATTCCAACATTAACTTAAGCAACGAATATTCTATAAAAGTGATCCAATAATAAAAATTTTTTATAGGAAAATGTTCAATTTTTAATTTGTAAAGTTATAACGTATGTCAGAAATATCAAGATTTATCAAATCCCTGAATCAACCAACTCTTGCTAAAATTATTCTTTATTACAGTTTGTTTTTGTGATGTTTTGGGGAATATATATTATCGATAGAGACCTGATCTTTCCAAAAGAGGATGAAAAAAACTTTCCTGTTTGGTTAAATCATATTTCGGTAAGTCTTTGGTATTTTTAATAAATCTTATGCAAATAGTAAAATGTAAAACTAGGTTTTCGACAAAAGAATGCTTTCTGTCCCAAGACTGCGGCTCTGAAGCAAGTTTCTCTGAATGGAAATCAATATTATACAAAGAAAGCCAAAAAACAAATATAAACTCGGAGGAATCGAAAAAAACAAAGAAAACAAGGAATCCATTCGAGTCCATTTTTTCAAGGGCTAAAGACTTTATTCGAAATGGATTCAAAATAATAATTGGGAAATTTTTCAGCTGAAAAAATGGGCTACAATGGATTCCTTGATTGCTTTTTTTTCCTTTTTCGATTACCTCTGAGTTTATATTAGTTTTTTGTCTTTTGTATTATATTGATTTCCATTGCTTTTTGTTTTGCTGCTGCAATTGCACGCTTCTTAAATATTGTTTAAATTTTTTTCTCAATTTTTTTCTCTATAAATTTTTTTCTCTATAAATTTTTTTCTCTAT
>BGPR01004431.1:58123-98032 GCA_013235015.1 Araneus ventricosus | reverse complement strand
CATAGCTACCTCGTATTGTCCACCAAAATTGTAACTGACTTTAGGAAACTTTGCTTTAGATATAGGCAAAAAGTTGGAATATTCTTGCTTGCAAATTACTGAAAATTTTCTTAAACTTGATTTTATTAATGGGATTGATTTCATTTTTTTTAGGTGATCTCTCACTGCCAAGCGTGCATTAAAGAATGAAGTTTTTCATCGTTTAGAATCCAAGTGCAGTTTCAAGAACTACTTATTAACCCTTCATTTTTCAATTGTTTGATTTACATCTTAAAAATGTGATTTTCATGAAAAGGAAAATGTATTTTTTAAAGGATTGTTTAATTTGTCTAAACTTTTAAGTAATATAAGCACAAACTTTATCTCTCTAATCTGACACATATTTTGTGGATGGAATTTACGATGAATCAATAAAATTTCATAAAATATTCGCTAAGTTTCATTTGCGAGTTATTGTTGAAATGGTTTTATGCACATTTAATGGCTTATTATCGCTCGAAAATTATTAAAAATGCGAAACGTTTTTCAAATGTTCACGTGTTAAACGTCAACCACTCGTACAAATTTAACTTTTGGGAACTGTTGAGCATTTTGACAGAGCGTGATGTCACATAGCGTTGGACGAAATGCCGCTAAGATACGAGACGTGCGGTTGCATTTCTCATTTTGAATGAAGACTGTTACTAATTCTGAATGCCTGTGACGGAAAGGAGATTACATTAAATAATTAAATGAATATTCTTGGATAAAATCATCACCTTCATGGGTGCATCTTCAAGTGTGACGGACATTACGACCCCGAGGTACCCTAGTGTTATGATATTAGTGATGAGTCGTTCCCTTCGGAACGAATGCGCTGATCCGGATCCTCAAAAGGAACGACAGGATCCGATTCCGATAAAAAAGAACGAATCTGCTAAACGGAACGCATCCGCGGATTTGGATTCATGAATCCGCAGAATCACTGATTCGGATCCATAATCTTATCGATTTCTGAGGTTGTTTAGAAAGGGAACCAGTAGAATAATTGGTTTGATCAATGATTCTTTTGATATTGCTTGAGAAGTAAAAGAGTTGCTAGTAAAAAGAAGATTCAAGTAAGGAATTCATAATTATAATTAAATATAATTATAATTTTTAAGTCTTCCTGTGGGTGTATGGTGTAAACAGCCCAACACGCAGGATAATGGAGAATGAAGGTTTATTCACAAATATGCAGGAAAACTCGTATCACAGGTACAGGAAACAATAGTTCTTGCACAGATTACCAATGTAAACAGACAATTCACAGGTAATAACAGTTCAGCACTTTGATTTTTAACGACACAAACAGTCGGCAAATAACTAGTAACGACAATAACGGCACTTTCAATAGCGCCCAGCTCACCAGCTTCCTAGTTCACACTGAGGACGAAACTCTAAAGTCATTCCCAATGGATCATCAACAACTCCTCTGATCCAGGCGCCGTCCTTATATACTCTCTCCGACAGGCCGTGACGTCACATGGAGTTTTCTCGTGTATTCCCTTTCCTAATAGAAGTATCGAGAAAAGGGTTGCATTTTCTGGAATCGTATATTTGTCGCCAAGATCAGGGATCCCGGAACAGCCGCTGCCCGTCAATTCATGCTTAACCTTGTAAAACTCTCTTCCCAACCATAAGACTAACATTGCTGGGAAGCGATTTTCCATGTTCGTAACAATAGCTTTGTTTGATGTGTGAATTATTTACATGAATTTTTCGTAAAAGTAGCACGAATATTCGGGAACATATAAAGGTTTCATTAAAAAAATCCCAAATTTCCTCGCATGTTTTTCGCTTATAACATGCAGAGTTTTCAACCAAATTATACGAAACTTACTGAATACTCGATAATATCTCAAGGAAACATTGCATTAAAATTTGAAGTTAGTTCTTTGAATATTAGAGAAATATGAGTATTTGTAGTAAATCTTTTACTGCGCATGTGCGAAGCGTAGCGTAAATTGACTTCAAAGCCAGATAGAGCAACTTATATAAAAATTCAAGTTAATTACCTTCAAGATTTGGAGAGATATCGGCATTGCAGCGAGGTGAATTTCGGTTGCACTCTTTAAGAGAAGCTAAATGATGAGGGTTCTTACACAAATTGATATTTTTCAAACTTGAATCTTCGAACAGTAGTATTGAATTTCATGAATGCTAAATATTTAAAATAGCCTTATTTGCTTATAAATTAAATACATTATTTAAATTGCATTTTGACGCTAACTATTCGAAGATTTAAGCATAAAAATATCAGTTAGTCCAAGAACCCTCATCATTTAGCTTCGCTTTTAATGCAACCGAAGTTCACCTCTCTGCAATGCCAATCTATATATATAATTCTCTTACGTGGCGACAAAAAAGGGTCGAATTTCTTAATCGCCGTCTGGCAACAGCTCGCCAGTTTAGATTGTTTACATTCGAATTGGCGATTGATTTGATCTGGGACATCACAATTTTTCAAAATAAGTTTAACTTGGGCGGTTTCGATTATAAATCGAAAACGTCAAGATGGGTCTAATGAAACTATTGAGGAATCTTCCATAATAAGATCCAATCGGAATGAACAAAATAGAAAGAAGCGTTTTTGTGTACAGAGCGAAGTTGCCGAGCTACAGGAATATAGTTGTGGGACTTTAGTGGGAGTCTGTTCTTTTATACATGTGGCGAAGCTTTTCTGATCAAAATATCAGTGAAAAATAGCATGTTTAAAATTTTGGTGTAAAAAGCAAGAATTTTAGAAATTTTTAAAAATTTCCAAAAAAGGCTGTTTTGTTAATTTTAAAAAGGTAAAAGTAAATATTTATTATGGTTTATAATTTGAATAGTGAATCTTAACATGTTTAAAGCCATTTGCCACGTTAAACTGTGCTTTTTAAGCTAAAAGTTTGTGAAATAGGTTAAATAATCTTTCGTAACTCAAAAATTCTGAAGATTAACGCATAAATAACTACCCAGAGAAAAATATCATAACTTTCTTGGCTAAATAATTATTGCAGTGAGTGTGTATACATGTGACGAAGTTTTTCTGAGCAATAATTCATTGAGAAGAATGGAAATTTAGAAGTTTGTTGGAATAAAGTTAGGGCTAATGAATCTGTTGAAGAAATATTCAATTTTGTGTACCAAGAAGTTTTAAATGCCTGATTTCTGATTGATGCAAATAATTTCTATTTGTAAACATTTTATAATTATATATTTTAGCATTCAAATTTCTTTGAAGCATTTACATATATATATTTATATCTGTATGCTATTAGCAAATTTTAATTTTAGAAACTTGATTTAGCTTATTAGTAATTGCTGAAAAAATGTTAGAATTTTATGCTATTTCAAATAATTTAAATTTACTTTTAGTAATTAATGTATTTATAATTTCCTTCTGCTAGCAGACAGTCATAACTGTACGGCGAGCTGGGATCACGTAATTATCCCAAAAGAATCACAACGTGATTCTTGGGGGTTGACGAGCGGAGCGAGTAGGGGGTGTAACCCCCTAGTACCTTTCTGAATCGTAATGGAAATCAAAATCATTGAAAGAAAGCAAAAACACTAAGAAAAAAACTCCGAGAGAAACGAATTAAACAAACAAGGAATCCTTTCTAGTCCACTTTGTCAAGGGCTAAGACTATATTCGAAATGTATTGAAAATATTTGGGAAATTTTTCTGTAAGAAGCTTGCATTACGCCAAATATAGCTTCTCTTAGCCCGAAATTTCCCAACAAAAGACAAAGGAGATTAGTACCATCTAATAAGCATTATTTTAAAATAATAAGAAAAACCAAACACAAACATAAAAACTCTAATAAGATTGATTTAAAAATATTAGCCATCGGGCTGAATAACAACCTTAAAAAAATAAACTTACCCCACGCTTAGAAGAGAGATAAAATGTCCTCACTTCATTACAAACCAGCGTGAACTTCCCGCCTTAATAAGTATTTCCCCTTTTTCGTAAATAAAGACTAGAACCATGGCGCCATCTGTATTCGAAAAGGAAGGCAAAAGGGAAGGAGGAAAAACAGGAAAGTAGGGAATCAAATCATTTAGACAAATTAATAAAAAAAAGCCCTCAGTTTCCATCTATGCCTCAATTAAATGTAAAATATTTTTTTTAAGATTTTATATTCCAGACTGCTTTCAAGGATAAGATCTTTAATGCCGTGAATATTAAAAGGGAAATGGTTATCATTGAGATTCTTTGAAAAAACATTTGAAACCATTAAAATTTATTTCTGAATCCTAACAGTGTTTAACTGGAATTTTTATATAAATTGTCCTATATATCTGGCTTTGAAGTTATGGAAGAAAAATTGCGCTACGTTCCTCTCATGCGTAGAAAATATTATTTACCATACATTGTCATATTTCCTCTAATATTCCTAGTATTAACTACAAATTTTAAAGGAATACTTCTCTAGGACATTGTCAAGTATTCTGTAAGTTTCTTACTATTTGGTGGAGAACTCTATATGTTATAAGCAAAAAACATGCAGGAAAATTTGGGACTTTTTAAGAAAATCTTTATATCTTCAAGAATATACTTGCTGTTTTTACGAAAACGATGCAAGAAACTTGTGCGTATTAAGCAAAACCATTGATGAAATTTGTAAATCATTATCAGCTTTCTGCGGCCAGCTTGTGTTTTCGAAACATCCGTTGATATGTTCCCGAATATTCGTGCTATTTTTACAAAAATGCATGTAAATATTGCACACATCAAACAAAATCATTAATCAAAGTTGCAAATCATTATCAGCTTTCTGTGAAACGGGGTGAGTCCTAAATATTTTTTTTTCTTCATCAATGCCTACCCATCCGCTAAATGCCCTCGTGAGCGAATCTTTACTGTGATGTGTGAGTTCAAGCTTCCTCTTTACATGGTCGAAGTTCAAAGAAAATCCATCCAGCCATTCGGAAGATAATCAAAAAAATATATAAATCCTAACGTGTTCGCATTTTTCTGACACCCACCTATGTATTGACAACCTATATAAAAATTCCAGTTGAATACCGTTACGATTCAGAAAGATATCTGCATTCCAACGAACAGAATTTCAGTTGCTTTCAAGTGGAAGTTAAATGCTGACAGTGGCTGCGAATCAGGGGGCAATCGCCCTCCTACTTCCCAGATAGCCAAGAAGGTTGCGGAAAGGTTGCCATTTCAGTTTCCATAGGCTGTCCGCGCAAGCATTCCCGCGCAAACCGTTTCGGAAAAAACCGTTCCGCAAGGTTTACATAGAAAAGCTTTTTATGAACTACCTCACCGACAAGGTTTGAACGACAAGTTCGCGAAAGCATTTCAGCGCAAACCAATTTAAATTTATTCAAATTTAAAATACACGCGAAAACACAATTAACAACAGTTAACAAAAAAGTTTAAAAAACGAGGTTAACAATATTAAACTAATCAGAAAACAAAATTAATTATCTAAAAAACATTAAGAACTAATGAAAACAACTTAATTAAATATGTCATTTAAGAAATAAAATTATATTACCGAAGAAAATTTAAAGAAAAATCTGTCATTATTAAAATAAAAATTAAAAAAAAATCAATTAAATTTCTTAACAACTGCTAATCTGGGCCAAATCTGAAAGCAAACTTCTACTTACTTAACGTTACGGAGAGACTCTCAATAGATCCGCAGAAGGCTCTAACTTTCGTCTGGCGCGGTCATTTTTGAGCTGACACGTGACCGTGAATTGACTCCATTGACATAGGAGAGTTTTTTTATGAACCACCTGTCCGATCGTGTGCAGCCCCGTTCGGTATAGTGATCATTGCGTTTGCCTTCCAACTCTTTGAACGCGGGTTCGATCCCGGCTCGGAGGAATTTGAAGTTCTGTCACAATCTACAATGAAATCGTACAAATAAGTTCAATTAAAAATTAGATTAATCTAATTAATTGACATTCCAGATAACTCTAAGTTGGGCTAAGATGACGTCCGAAGAAGGGGGATTAAAAACGGGGTTGGACCCCTCTGTAGGATTATGTGTTTGAAGAGGGGTTGAAAAAGGGGGGGTTGGATCCCTCTGTAGGAGTACAGCTTCGTAGAGGGAGGAGGGGTTCTATTTTGTCCGCCGAAGGAGGGCTCTTAACAACCTTTTGAAAGGCCCGAAGCAAGCTTGTAATGAAAGCTTAGGGAAATATTACTAAAAACCTTACAGAAAACCTTGTTTCTTGTTGACTAGCGAACCTTTCCGCTATCTTGCCCGAAAGGTTCAACCCTTGTCATGGAAACCTTTGTGACAACCCTTTACCCTTACTGACGACAAGGTTTCCAAAACCTTTTAGACAAGCTTTCTTTGCTATCTGGGTTTTATAGGGAAAAATTAAATTTTTATTTCATTTTAGCTGCCTAAAACTATGAATTATAAAGAAGAACAGTGTTCGGGAAAACTAGTTAATTTTTAAACTAGTTTTTTAAAATTTTATTGTCTAACTCCCTATACTCCAGGGTGTTTTAGATGTCTATAAATTTTTTGCCCCCTCACTTTTTCCCTCCCATCTCCGCCAATGAATGCTGAGGGATTTTTCACAAAGTGATATCTTTTGAGCTTCAATCTTCGCATGGGTATTTAAAATATTTCTAACCTTTATACGATTCAATATAACTATTTGAAGATTCAACTTAGAAAATATTAAGTTACTTTCTTAACGGAAAGTTTCCTTTCCCCATTGAAAACCGCCCCAGCAATCGTCGCTACAATACAAATCGCAGCATCGTTATGTAAGTATCAGTGTTATATCAATATGCAGTACTTGCATACTGAGGCAATCAGTAAGTGACCCTGAAAGACCTTCAGGGAAACCTCTTTCCTCTTGAGTTACCGCTAGCAATTCAGCTGAAAGAACAAGGGAAAAAAGTACTCGTCATTCTGGGAGTTGAGAAAGGGTCCTTTCCCGCCTTCTGCCCCATAAATACGCACTTATGTCTGTCCTGTCACTATATTACAATTACTTTTCCGGAAAGTCTGGATAAAAAAGTTTTTAAAAAAATACTATACACATAAGCATTCTTGACAGCCTATGAGTTTAGGCCCGAAGGGTGGGGCTTGAGCCCCCTAGACCCCCTGGATCCGCCCTTGATCTCTCCTATGCCAGTGGATAATCAACGCTTGACTCTCCTTATTTGCACTGCTGACTTTATAAGCAACGCTTATCTTCTTAACGATTTTGTTGGATGAAGGCGAGTTTTCCATCTCATCTGTACACTTAACATAGAAACTTTTACCCGTCCCCCAGTAGCACAGAAATATCATATACCGAATACTGTAACAAAGTATTGTATGTATCAGTATTTCCGAGATACTAAATTTGCACAAATAATATAAAAACAATGCTTTCTATGAAAATCTTCATTTTAACTCAGGATATCACTCGATTGGAGGTTTTATTTCAAAAAAACTCCACTGGAACAATTATTCTTTAAGATGCTGAATATTATATCATTATATACAATACAATGCATACAATATTTTAATTTCTACATTTATCAGCGGTGTTCAATATTTTAAGGTGAAGTTATTCTTACCGCCGACAGATGGCAGGATGATCATACTGCAACACTACATTTATCAACGTTGAATCATATGTCCAAAAAATATTTTACAAAATGTTCATTTGAATAATAATGTTTACCATTTAATCATTTCATTGCAATGTATATAAAAGGCGGGCCGGACTCAGCTAAGACAGTTAACCATAAAACAGTTCTCACATACGGATTATCTATTGTTCTGTGAAAAAAAATTCAATGTTATTCTTATAGTAAAAATATGCACGTGATTTATTGTTGCGAATCTTGTATTTGATTTTCAATCAATACTGTAATTATAAATGTTAAAGTCGCCTCATAATACATTGAAAGAGGAATAAATAAATTTCAAAATTATTTTAAAACCTTTCAAATATATTGTTATAATTACCTTTAAACCCTACTGCCTTAATTTATTAAATTAGCAAACTTGGGAATAAGAGCTAAAATTGCTTCCTCTTTGACTTCAAATTTCATTTTGAACTCGAAATTGTAACGATAAAAGATAATTTAATTAAAAAGGCTATTCAGAAGTAATGGGGAACTTCAGCATTTTTTAAAAATTTTTTAAATCGATTTAAAATGCTTCGAAACGAACAATATTATTAGAAAAAAAAACTCTAGACAGTTTTGTTTTTTTTCAAATTTGCAATCAAAGTTCGCCTCTCAGAAAACGCGGGGAAAACGATCCATTTCGGCGCGAAACGGGTCTGACGTCATAGTTGCTTGACAGGGGAGACTCACGCTTCCTTCCCGTTCGCTTTCTATAGAGATTTTCTTTTTTTCTATATTTTCCGACTATCGCATCAGATAAAATAATGTCGGCAAGATACAAGTATTGTATTGTTCCTAAATGTAGTAATACAACACTAACGGCACCCGATAAATTATTTTAAAATGTGCAAAAAATTATGTTATTCGCAAAAAGTGGTGCAAAGCGATGAAGAGAGATCCGAAGCTTAATCCGGAATTATCAGCAAGCAGCATTCGTCATGCCTGTGGAGATCATTTTGATGTGAGTTATTAATCTATATTATATATATTAAAATTGTATATCATGAAGCACAGCAAATTCAGAATTCGATATCTTTTTTGTTTTTAAAAGAAGTAGAAGGTGAGGTTAGCAGCCAAAAAAAAAGATATTTTAAAGAAAATAGTTAAATTGAATGAAATTTCATAGAGATCCGAACTCTGTAACTACATTTTATTCTCATCATTTACGTTTTTTGGTGCAAATTTCGCTGGTCCAGTGGTAAGGTGCCGGTTTGGGAAGTAAAAGTTCCCCAGTTCAAGGCTCGCTGTAAGTAGAGGTGCTCAAAAAATAACTAAGTGTTACCCAGAAGTTCAGCACTTAGGAATTAAGTGCTTGTATTTTTCCATGCTTCCAAAATGTATTTTAAAAATATTCAGTATATTGTTATATTATATAATTTTATTCAATATGATATATTATTCAGTATAGTACAATATTATTTAATATGGTATAATATTATATAGTATTATATGACATTATCCAATATTATGAAAAAAAACATTGTACAATATTGAAAAAGTCTTACGTTTTACACTGTTTTAATATTGGGAAAAATATTGTACAATATTACTTTTGCGAATTTTATGATATTAGACAATATTATGTGCTGCCTGGATCTGACATTTCTCTGAATGAGAACGCATTTTTTCTTCTTTCTTTTTTACATCGGTGAAGAGGATCTAGCATTTCTAACAACACTAAAATTAAAATCATCCACCAAAGGTGACGTAAAGAAGTCAAAGAATGGCGCAAGAAAATGCATGCGGGCATTTTTATAATACATTTCAGTGGTTGGAAAATGACGGCTATATTGCTACTTTTTCTATTGCGGGAAATCATTAAACAATTTTCTACTTAAAATAAAACTTTCCAGTGTTACAGGTCCAGGGGTGTAGTGCAAGACCGTTTCGGCACTGCTTACTTTGCGATTAGGGGCCGCCCACAAATGATGTCATGCTTGGAGGGTGGACCCGGATAGCAATTTTAGTTTGCAGCAAAGGTGCAGCAATCTTGCTCTGCAAAATCTGCAAGCTTGCAACAAATTTGGAGTCTATTCTGGTACCCCCGGTTGGGTTGGGAGTTGGGTTGGGTTCCGTACTTAACGAACGGAACCCAACCCAACTCCCAACCCAACCGGGGGTACCAGAATAGACCCCTTTAACATGACAAGAGGGCAAGCTTGAAACAAGCTTGCAGCACGTTAACGTCAGCTTCGAAGTCACCACGCGACGAACTTGCAGCAAGCTTGTCACGTCAAACTCATTGCAAGTTATAGCAAAAACAGAGTACGAACACAATCCGGATTAGAACTCGCGACCTACCGCTTCCTAAGCTGAAGCCCAAACCACTCGGCCAGTTAAACTCTGAGAGTAGAAGATAGATTTTGCTAATACATAATTCGATTCGATTCGTATACGATTTATTTTAAACTGTTTTCTTGATTTCATTGATTTTTTGAGTTGAGAATGCGATTTGAAGTCAAAGAGAGAGCGATTTTCGCTAATAACTACGTTTTGCTAGTAGAATAAATTATGAAATTTGAGTTCAAAAGTAATTACTTTTAAAATGGGACAAAATGTGAGTCATTATTTTTCAACAAACATTGACTGTTTTTTAGGTTTAATTTTGTTTATGAACGTTAAAATTTCAACATTAAGAAAAAGGCGATATAGTTTTCTTTAAAGTGCGAGTTCTATATTTAGTAAAAAGATGGAAAATGTTTCAAATTTTTTTTTTTATAAAAAAGTTAGTTTTTTCACAAATTATCATCGATTTATTGAATTAATAAAAAGAAGGACGGTCTAGGAGATGCTATTAAAAATCGAATGTTTTTTTAAAACAGAGACAAAGATAATTATCTCTTTGTGCTATCATCTTTGCATCAAGCTTGTTTTGCAAACTCACAGCAAGCTTGCATTGCAAGGAGGGGTGGCGCTAGTTGTCACGGCGAACTTGTGACAAACTCGTTTTGCAAGCGAGGGTGGCGATTCTGCATTGTTAATTTGCCACAGTTTCGCTTCAAGTTTGACGCGTCAAATTTGCCATGACAAAATAATATCAAGTAAAAATCAAACTTGCTGCAAACGTACGTGCTACCTGGGTTTTGAAATTACCAGAATTTGAGGGTATTTTTTAAATCGGGGCTAAAACAACTTTCATGTGATTTTTTTTCCAACTTATATTCCTTTCTTTTCGAAAAAGGTATTCAGGGTAGGTTCTGAGAATACGGTAGCAGCAGAAATTCTTCAACATTAGAAGAAAACCTCCCCCTGTCACACCCTTGAAATCTCCAATAGAAGATAAGTCGCCCCACCTGGGTGAGTGGTTGATCATATTGAGGCGTTTTTTTTTGAAATTCAATCTGTGTAATAGTATTTTGTCTTCATAAAGTAAAGATAAGATTTAAAGCAAAATATTTCAAATTCCAAAATACTAATGTTTTCAATTGCTCTTTTATATTAATATTTTATGACTAGTGTATATTAATTATCTTTTTTGTTGTGAAACTTAATTTTATTTCATACAAAATAAGTACACATATAATCATTATTATTGTTATACTCACAAATGTCATTAGAACTCAAAGTTTAAAAATAAAATTTGAAATATGATCTATAACGTAGTGCTTTGTTTCTGAACTGCAATATATGTTTATGTAAAATAGCGTGACATGTGACAAGGGGGGGGGGGGTTGGGGGAAGGGGGACACTTTGTGACAAAGAGGGAGGTCAAATTATTGGAAAAAAATGTGACATCATTTATGGACAGCCCCCTACACCATTGAACAGGTCATTGTTCTAGTATTTTCTTTTGCATTGCTCCAAAATTTAAATTATCATAAAAAATTTAAAACTTATAAAGGACTATTGGTTTTTAAGAAATAAATCTTTAATACTGAATGACAGTAAGATGAAACCAGTTATTAGAAGAAAAAAAAAACGAAACAGGAAACGAGAACCGAAAATAACACGCGGAATTCTAGCCAATCGTAAGGGTGCATGCTTGAATGTTTCATCCAATAGAATCCAAAATCTTGTTGGCTACTTGGCGTTGTTTAGTCGTTCGTTAATAAAAAGAATAAAATAAAATAAAAACAGCACAGGGAAACTTCTCTGAAAAACAGACGCCTTGGAGCAAATGGACATGACATTGTGTCTGAAGCATAAACATTACGCGCAAGTCATTAGTAGATGAAGCAACTGCTGAACTGTCTGGAATTAAAGCCAACAGTTTACCTTTAGAGATGATAAAACTGATAAAAGCATAATTATCATTGTCTATTCAAACAAGGATATCTTTCACAATAATGCTGAGATACTGATATAATCGAATGTCATTTAAATCTTGGAGAATTCTTATTTAAGTGGCTCTGTTTTTTTCGCTGTGAGTTTCCATTTTTTTATATTCAATTTTATCACAAGTAAGATAGTTGACAATATTAGTTAAGAAGTCAATTTAGAAACATGCCTTGTTATTTTCCTTAAAGCAAATAATGCATTGCATGAAAAGAATCGGATATTATTTGACGATTGCGAGTTGAAGTGCGTAAGAAAAACAGATGGAATGCATTACTTTGGAACTTTTAGTGCAAAATTTCCCATTTTTGTATTTTAATTGTTGTATTTTATTATTGTATTTTTTAATTTTTGCATTGAACAGTTGGAATGCATTGCTTTGGAACTTTTAATGCTAAATTTCGCATTTTTTTGTATTTTAAAATCTAACAACTGTCATTTTAAGAAAAGGATTCTCTTGTGAAATGCAATTTAACGTATATTTCTAATGTGAAGTACATTTGCCTACATATCGGATATAGCTCAATTTAATCACTCAGGAATAGTCTATTATTGCTTTGAATGTTTGCCTTCTTACTGATGATATATATTTAATTTGGCTATTACTTAAAATAAATTTTATTAAATGACATCTCTTATTGTATTAAATGTTTTAAAATCTGATATGCTGAATATACTTATTATAACGTTTATTAGAATTTGTCCAAGATGCCATAATAAAATTGAGTGAATCAATTTTTTTACATTTAATAAGTAGATTATTTTTATGCTGTAGAATGATATCTGTATTAAAATAAGTTTTTTTTCTAGCATTTAAAGTAAATAGCTGAGTATTTATTCCATCATGAATACCAAATCGATGGTTCGGCTTCTTTTTCACTTGCTCATCTCTGTGGCATACTTTTGTGCATTGATTGGATATCAGCTTTTGCCTCCTATGCCACATAAAAGACCACATGAACACTTTGCTGGACGTTTCAAATACTTAACTTACTGGAATTTGGTAAGGATCACACAAGCTGTTGTGTATTAATTTATATTATAACATGGATATATGATTAGCTTGAATTTGCTATGTTAATTAATTATTAAATTATTCTGATACATTTGTTACTTTGTATATGATATATTTATAATGGATATTGTAAGAGAGATATTCTTTTTCTGGATTTCATTTCAAAGTAAGTTTTCATTATATTTGTATATTTGAGTTGATGAGAATACTGAAAACTGGACTTTCAAGTGTAAATCAAAGTAACAGAAAGTAACTAGTAGCTTCATTCGTCTTCGATACAAGATAAATGAAGCTATTAATTATCCAGTACATGAACAATAATCTTTGCAAGAAAAAAAAAATTGTGATTATTCCTTGCTTTGTCTTTTTCTTCTCTTGGGATCTTTCGGGTTACAAGAAGCTTCCTTTAACGAATGTCAAGCTTCTTACAGAAAAATTTCCCAAGTTTTTTTTAAATCCATTCCGAGCATGTAACCCTTGATGACGTATGCTTGAATGGATTCTTCGTTCTTTTGCTACAGTTTTTTTCAGGTTGAATTTCTTTGTCTTTATGCTAATTTAGACTGTTTTTGTCTACCTTTGTTTTTCATAAACAGCTGCATCTTGCACGCTACTAAAACGTAATATTTGTTGAATTTGTATTGTTAATTGCATTTTTTATTTGATTTTACTCTTTTTATTATGCAGTATTAGGTTCATTGTTTATTTCAAGGTATGTGGTCAATGCATTTATATATTTGAGTTGATGAGAATACTGAAAACTGGACTTTCAAGTTTAGATCAAAATGATAGTTTTGTTATAAGATGAATGAAAGCTACCAGTTATTTCCTATACATTTAACACTGAACAGTATTTTTTGCAAGACGTGTTATGCAGTATTCAGTACATTGCTCACTCGGATAAAAAAAAAAAAGGAACTAAAAGAAAGGTTATTTTACCAGGGTTACACTTAAAACATTGTGTATAGGTTGCTAATATCTAAATACTAAAATGTTTCCTGAATTTTCCAATTCCAGTATTGGTTAAATACTAAGAGTATAATTGGCAGTTATATATAATAGTAGAAAATTTTTTGGATGTAAAAATTTTATGACATTATCATTGTAAAATTAGACATTGATGCCATAATATCCGGTAAGATTATAGCTAGCATTTCAGCGTAGTGGTTATAGAATTCACCTCTCTATTGTTTAATAACAGCTAGTGCCAAGCATAAATGCTGACGCAAAATGTCACTTTTTTCAGTTTGCAAAATAAATGCCACAATTTTATATTTGGAAAGCCAGAACTCCCATGTTTCGCCACATACAGCTACAGTACAACCTCGAAAATCCGGACTGCTCGGGGGTTTGGAAGGTCCGGATTTTAGATATCTTACTTAAACCAATAGAGATGTCAAAGTTCTGATGTCACTGTGTAGGTAAGTTACGTCACAATTATGCGCGCATGTGCAGACGTCTTCAGAACAAACTCGGGAGTCGCAAGACAAAAGCAAATGGTTGCCTTCTTAACGCCTCTGATGTTTGCGCATGCACAACCAATCAAGACATATGCTGATCTACATGTTGGTGTCAATTCCAACAACTCCATATAAAAACACGTTTGAAAAAATAAAAACATAAAGAGACATTAAAAAATGATACATAGACAAAAAAGTAGTTGTTTAAAATGAATATAATGACTGGAATTTCCGCATCTTGCCTCAAGCGTTCTAGTTTAAAATTTATTTAGCTAATTTTTTTCTCATCACAAATTGAAAAAAATCGTCCAGTTTTCGGAGGTTTCCAGATTTTAGAAGTCCGGATTTTCGAGATTGGACTGTACTGTGTTTGGTACATTTGAATTGCATTTTGGTTGTTGACGATGACAGAAAAGTACCAGGTATTCTTATCTTAATTTAAATGGAAGAGGAAGTTCTACTTGATCCAAGTTATTCCAATAAAAATTTATTATCAATATATTAATCGAAATTTTAATGCATAAAATAATTGCCATTTCACACAACTTGATTCCTTACTTGACTTGAATGATAGGAGTTATGGGATTTGAAGCAACAAAGGCTGTAATCCCCAACTTGATTCCTTACTTCTTGTTGGTTTTGTACCTTGAGCCATGTAGTTAGACTCAAAAAATTGCCTAAAGGTGTGTTACAACTGTTACCAAATGAGCTTCTGACTTGAGTTCTTTTATAAATCTTACTGATGATAAAAAAAATATGAATTTATTCTTTTTTTATAGTTTCAATGCAACTTTCAAAAGTCTTGATACTTTTTACTTTAAGTACTTTTGAATACTTTTCTTGTTAGCAAAGCAGCAGCTGTTGTCAACCATAAATATTTACATGAAATGTAGTCTGAAGGGAAGATGCATTATAAGAATTGCAGAATTATAGGGGAAAAAAATTTTAATTGTGTGGCCTAAGTTGCCTTACTTGCCATACTTAGACACATTATGGCTGCTACCCTCCTAACAGAAAAGTACTGTATATTACTTTTTTTTGTCAGAAATGAACTGTTTTTATATATTTTTACTCACTTTTTATTTAATTGGAATTATTTCATGTTCGTCATGAAAGCTGTCCTCATCTTTGTCATTTATAAAATTTTATAATTGATTTATCTCCAAATTCTTCATGCGCTAAATTTTGAAATTTTGTACCTTTGTTGTCGATGACAATAAACCATTTTATTATAATCTTCAGTGCTTACTTATTAGGTAAGCGATTAATTTAATTCAATTTTGATTCTATATAAGTGCTGCCATCTGGTAATAAATTTGAGGAAAAACTAATTTCCAGATTTTAAAATATTCATAATAATGGTAAAAGTTGAGGTTAAGCAACTTGACCGTTCCTCTCCACTTTGCATCACCAACTTTTTGTCGCCCAGAGCAAGGTGGTTTGGCAATGTGAAAACATTTGTTTAGGGTGCGCAGTGAACATTTTATTGTTCTCTTGCGCATGCAGCATTGCAAGTGGGTTCCGGGCAAAAATTTTTAAAGTTAAAAAAACATCACCGGCTTCGCTTTCAGCAAAGCGGGAACCTAGTAGCTACGTTTTTTCATTGAATGTTAGGAATTCAGGTTTTCTTTTTTTTAAATTCCAAAAATGGAAATTTCTGCAATGTAAACACATCGCTAAACCGTCTTCCTCTTGGTGGCTACGAATTGGCGATGCAAAGTGGAGAGGAATGGCTGCGTACCTTAAAGTTAACATTAACCATAATAATATTCATTATCAGTTATAAATTGAAGATTAAGAAGTAGAAAATAATTAAAATAAAAACTTCAAATTGCAACAGCAATAAAAGAGTGTTTGTAAAAACTGTTTTGACTAAGTGCATTTTTCTTATAATCTGAATCAAATTTTATTGGACTTTTTTTAGATTGCTCATTTTGTTTTCTTTGCTGTGTCCTGTATTCTTGACGTAATGAAAACTTCTGCTACTGGTTTCTTTACGCTGGCAAAAATTAAAGATAAACTATTTGTTGGCATCGTGTTACCTTATGGTGTGGTAAGTATTTTGTAGTTTTCAGATAATATGCTTTAAGTCTAAAGTTAATCAAAGTTGATTTAAATTTTTATTTGAATTATGAGTATAATTTGCATTTTTTAAAAAATATTTAACATATTTTTTGATATATAAAATATATGTTGGCTACTTTTTGGCAATTTGTAAATACATTTTATTAGTGTAAAATGTGCTAAAACTGAATTCTTGTTAATGGTGTATTTTGTTACAGTTTGTTGTTGGCATGTTCTGGGGATTGTATGCTATTGATAGAGAACTGATCTTTCCGAAAGTTTTAGATGCTGTATTTCCATGCTGGTTAAATCATGTTTCGGTAAGTGTGTTGATCTTTATTATTTACAAAACCTGTTTACTTTTGTCTACAAAATTCAGATTGCTTTTTTTCCCCTTAAATTTCATAAAACTTAGAATATTATACATTTTAAAAGACTGTAAGAAGTATTGTAATGAAAGTAATTAGAAGGGTTCCACTAGTTTGTAGCCAGACACAGGGGTGGGAGGCTGGTGTTGCTGCCGTTGTATATGAATATAGTTAGAAAGCATTTTGTAATTAAAAGGTGAAAGTTAAGTTTAGGGTATGGAGCTGTTCCTCCTTGCTTTGCAATGCCAACTTTATGTTGTTAAGGGCAAGATGATTTGGCTATGTGAGGATGTTTGCTTTGGTTGACAAGTGAACATTTTATTCTTTTGCGTATGCGAACATGGCAAATTTTTTTAACTTCAAAACACATCAACGACTTCTCTTTCTGCAAAGTCGGGAAACTAGCAGCTTTGCTTCTTTATTGAATGTTATGAATCTAGTTTTTTTTTTACATTCCAAAAACGAGAATTCCCGCATCATCCATTCACCACTGTAAAACAACTATTGCTTCATCTGTCAGAAGTTTGTAATAAGTCGATATGCTTCCAGTTTTTCCAGAAACGTCGTTTCGTAAAGAATTGCATCTTGTTGAAGAAATTCGAGAAATTGCAGCCATAATAAACACCGCTGTTGTTTAAACTACACAAACTAAACTGTCAAATTTAAAACCGTTAAATTCCAAATGAAATATGCAAAATCTATTAAATTGTCCAATAAAATTTAAATTAGCTCATAGCTGACCAATCAAGACGAAGCTTCCAATTTAATAATGCGCACACCAGACACTAATTTGAATGTCATGGCACAACCAAAACAAATGTAAACTTATCGCTAAACCGTCTTCCTCCTGGCGTCAAAAAGTTGGTGACGCGAAGCAAGGAGAAACGGCTCCGTACCCTAAACTTAACTTTAACCAATTAAAAGACATCAACTATATTCTTAAATGAATTATTACTATAAGAATTACTATCTGTTACTATTATTACTATCTGTTTATTTTCGTGTCAGCATATTTTATTCGACATGTGGAAACTTTGCCTTTCATAACTGTTTGGGAGGGAAAATAAGTTCCTGTATGATTAATCACGTGATTGGTTCATAAATTTACTGTGGAATTAGCATTGTGTAGGGAGGTATCATAGATTCTGATTATTTATTTGAAGATACTCATATTAGGTATAGCTCGTGGAACTACATAATAATGAGAATGATGAAGGAGTTCTGATATATTTGAGTATATATCTAGTTAGATGTATTGATTTATGTAAAAAAAAAGGTTTTTCTTTGCTACAATTGTATTTATAAATTCATATTCTTTGAGATGTGTATCTTGATGCAGATCTCTACAAATCAAAAGTTTAATTTTTTTCTTCACATGTTAGTATTGTAACGAAATGGTCTTGTGGGTGTACGTGAATGCAATCCAATAAGCAGGATTAAAAAAATAAAGCTCTTTATTTTACAAATATTCCAATCAAAGAAACATAGCACAAGTATTAACACAGCACTAGTAAAAATTCACACCAGAGACTACCAATAAATCTCAACACAGCGCTCAAAGGTTTCTTGTTAGCTCACCAGCTTGCTTGCTGATCAAATTCCAACCGACTCTTCTTGGCTTGAGAGCTTGCTTTTATACCTTTCAACAGGAAGTGACTTCATTACGTAGGAAGTGATGTAATCTCTAGAAAGTTCATGAAACCAGTAGAAATAGGTTGAAGGTTTGAGGTCCTTCTAGAAAATTCCTTTTGTCGCCAAAGTCACCAAAATGGTTGCCAAATTTGTCGCCAAGATTAGCATCTCAGGGAAACAACTTTATGGCTTTGTAACAATATAATTATCGTGAAAATTCTTTAATTATTATCAGATGCCAAGGTGGATAATCCATTTTTTATGTCTTCTGGTTTTTGTAAATTTTGATGGAATTAATAATATTATTTTTAATTATTAGAAGGTTCACTTGTTGTTTCATTGGAAGACTTTATATACTTTAATTAATCAAATTAATAAACCAATAATTACACAAAAATATTGTTTTAAAAAAATAAATTTTCTCGATCCCCCCAGACTTACCGGCATTGGCTTCTGAACGACTCAATGTATAAGATATAATTGAATTGTAAAAAGACAGTCGATTTCTCTTTTCAGGAGGATAAAAAGTATTCATATTGAATTAAAGTTTAATTTTATTTTTTAACAGCTTTGTATATTTATTGTTGTGGATGAATGCGATTTTTTTTTTAATATTATGAATGTTTTACTTTTACTAAATAATGGTTGAAATTAGATGAGCTACTATTAATTAGCTGGTTTTCGAAGTTATTTATGAAAATCTTTTTTCATTTGCAGCATACTGTGATATTGCCAGCTCTTTTGATAGAAACGTATATTGTCAAGCATAGACATCCACGCCGGACAGAAGGGTTAATGTACACTGCAGGTTTTGGACTTGCGTATATGATATGGTATGTTATTTCCTGTGCTACCGTACCTTTATTTTTATATTGAAATAAAATAAAACACTTAATATTCTTAAATAATGTCTCAAATAAAAGTAATTATGCTTACATATGTGTCCGAGTACAAATTCTGTAACTTTCTATTTAATATACAGTCGAGTCCCGCTAATCCGAGCTCCGCTTAATCTGAGGTAACTAAAAAAAGATATAAAAAATTGAGAAGAAGATAAAATACAGAGAAGATAATTTCGCATGCAGAAGGCACAGCAGCGTTAGATGTTGCCCTTCGCTATATTGAACAGCAACCAGATGCTTTACCACATAACGTTTTATTTTTGAAACGCTTGCGAGACAACGCAGCAAGAAAGAGACTTTCTGCTCCAAAACAAACAACTTTAGATTCATTTTTAAAACATTAAATCAAGTTAGTGTGATGTCATTTAAAATAAATTTTTATATTTACAAATCTGTGTGCTCATTATTTTTTCGCTATTTGATCTCTGTATTTTTCAGTTATTCGCACATATATAAAACTGAATTTTTCTCTTCGATTTTATTATGTAGTCTGCATAATCCGAGTTGGTGTTGGTCACGATCAACTCGGATTATTGGGACTCGACTCTAATACTAGCAGTATCCACATGGCACTGCCCATGGCATCACGACTTCAACAAAATAAAAAAAAACCCCCATATTGACATAAAATAAAATTTAATAAGGAAATCAAAACAAAAATATATATATTATTGATTTCGCCTTTTTTTCCCGACACAGCAATGACATTTGAACGGTAGGAAAATGCAAGCATTAATTCAAAACAATATTAAAAAATTACAATGTGAAATTCATTGGACAGCAAGCAAAAATGATTTCAAATTATTCTGAGCAAAACATGGGCATGGAAAAGTCCTGTTATAGCATTACACCATTCATCATCCCCCCAACCTTGCTCTAATTTTTTCACCAGATGGTGCAGATGTACACAGGCTCGGACGAAAAGCTGGTTTCCATTCCTCCGCAATCTGTGAAAAATATCTTTTACCTCATCGGGAAACAATTAAAAAATATATCAAGGACACAAGGTATTTTAACCATTCCTGTTTTAAATCAGGGAGAAATATTCTAGTTATTACCTCTAAAAATTTTAAAAAGATAAATAAATTAGAATGTCTGATGTAGGAATTTTAGTTTTAATTCTTAAAAGTGTATGGGAAAACTGATAATTTTAAAAAAATTTCTTAAAACTCGGTAAATTATATCCGACATTGAAAACAAATTTTATTGGAACAAAAATTGTTTGTTCTTCCCGATGATGTGTCTATTTTCTTCCTACGATTATCAGAAATGATACTATGACAAATATGTGTGAAAAATCACCCAAAGCAACACAAATTATTAAATAAAAATTTTTCTACATTAAAATTTGGGCTTTAAGGTACATTGAGTCACCATTATGACTAGCTATGTCCCAAATTTCATGGCTGTAAGTGTGATAGATTTATCTGGATATTGCGCATACATACACACAAGCACTTCCTTTTATAAGTATAGATTTAGTATTTAGAAATAGATAAATTTAGATGTCTTCAAAATATTTTATTAGCGTAATCATCACATCATTATTTGGCAGTGGCACCTGATGCTTAGTTTTTATTTGCCCAATCTTGTCATATTTGGTATTTTGAGATGAAATAAATGCACTAAGATTTTGTTTTTATGGCACCCATTAAGATTGGCAACTCCTTGCAATGCTGCCAACATTTAGTCGTTTTTCAGTATTTCTTCTGAAAATTTCTGGTATTCAATATCCATTTGCTTACTTTTACTAGTATTAGTGACGGCCCTTGCACCATACGAAACCAAACCATACTATTATTAGTGAACATTCAATTAAATGTTAAATGGTTAATTGGGGTGAAAGGGTTTCTGCAAGTCTTGAAGTTTGTTAATTGAGTTATGAACTGTATTTACAATAGGAAATGACACTTGAAGTTCTGTTGTATAAAGTAAAATTTTGTACCATCAGGGTCGGATTTAGCCATTGAACCGTTCCGTGCAAAAGTAAAAAATTGCGCCCCTACGGAAATGCAATGTAAGCATTCTAAGAAAAGATATATGGTCTTTTTTTACATTTTTTAGTGAACGTCCAATAAACAACAGTGTAACTCGGTAATTGACAAAAATACTTATAATAATTTTTCACTTAAAATACTTCTTTTAAAAAAATAGTTTACAGGAGTATAATTCAGACGATTTTTTTTTTATGAAATTTTTAGTTCAGAGAATTATCTAATTAATTCGGAAGCATCTAAACAGCTACTCGGTTCATAATCAATTCCCAGTATAGTGAGGTCCAACAATCTTGTTTGATATGTTGTTCACAAATAGTTCTTGATTATTTTTAGTTTGTAAAAACTACGTTCCCGGGATGCATAAGTTATTGGTAGAGTTAGTAAAATTCTTAGAGCAATGCTCAAGCTTGGAGCAAAATTCACACAGACATTTCCTTTTATATATATATATAGATTACTGGAGTTAGTACCTTCCAAATAAATGATAATAATTCATAAAATTAGATTGTTTTATTCTTTTTTAGAATTTTTTCAGAAACTTTTTGAATTAATTCAGAAACTCCGTTGCGATTTTTTTTCTCATTTTGTTCTGACAGTTTTGCGCCCCTAGATTTTTTTACTCCTTGCCAGGGCACGGAATAACAGAGTGTTCGTCCGGCCCTGGTTCCGTAATAAGTAACAAAAAAACCCAGCGGGAGTTGTCTCCTCTGAACTTTCTCGTATACATTCTAACACAGGTGTCCTACAAGACCCCACACCCTGCTTAAAAATTGCGAAGTCCACGATATATTATTGATATTGTGTTCGCTGAATGCTGCAATACGAAAGGGTCAAGGATGCAAGCGAGATAAAATTTGCCGTGTCAGTGAAATAGAACCAAGTTTATGAAGGTTGTGCACCGATACACGATATGGCGTGTATTTTTGCCTCATAGTAAGATATTCGATTTGAGCACCTCTTTTTCAATCGATTGAGATCAAAATTTGACACAGGTCTACAATTAAGGTTAGAAGACCACGCACCAAATTTCATTCAACTAAGTCTTCGTGTTAATGAGTTATCATGGACACAAGTATGCGATTATACAGACAGTCAACCCCTCCATGGATTTGGTCCCAAATTTTGATACAGACCTACATTTCTTATGATAAAACTGTGTACCAAATTTTATCCATCCAGCTGCTTAAGTTTCTGAGTTATCGTGTTCACATTAACGAAGACACACTTCCTGTGGATGGATTTTGTCCAAAATTTGATAGAAACCTAAAAATTAGGTGTAAAGATCACATACCAAATTTCATCCCTGTATCTCTAATAGTTTTCGAGTTATTGTGTTCACAGACAGACATAATTCCAAAATTGTGTTTTTCAGATTCGGGGGAGGTCTAAAACGTGGAGATTCGTCAAAATCTCGAGTTCGAATTTTTTTATGATTACAGTACTTTCTCTTTGTATACTTCGTATATGAGAAAATAAAAATTATTGTAGCTGCATGCTAGAAAAGCGAAAAATTTAGTTGAAGATTTTGCCTCGACAATTTTTCTCTTTACTGTATCACAATTGCTATATTATTCAAATTCTGTCTGTTAAATCGAGTTTTTTTACTTTTAAAAATTTGTATTTTTGTAAAAACAAATGTTTAAAACAAATATAAACAATATTATAAGCTTTTTAATATTCATTCCTATCAAATGAATAAATATTTATTTTTCTGTTTCAGGGTCCTTTATTTAGCGCTTGTAATGAATATTTGGGTGTACCCGGTCCTTCAAGTTTTAAATTGGACTCAAAAATTCATATTCTTTGGAATATGCGTCTTGATACAATTCTCTATGTATATCATTGGAGAAAAAATAAATTACATGTTCTGGGGTAAGTGTTTAAAATTTTGAATCGTTGTTATAGTATTAGGAAACTTTAATGTGCTCTTTTTTTAACAACAAACCTCTTTTTAATTCGAACCGTTTGCTTATACATGTCAAATCTTGTATTCAAAATTTTCACCCGTTTCCAAGTAGCTAGTGTTCTGAAATGTTGCATTTATGCATACATTTATTTCCCATGCCAACTGTTGGTAGGTGTCAGAAATCTCTACTAATAATAAAAGAGAAAGTCTGCGTGTGTTTGTCTGTTGGCGGTCTACAGAACAGACCATTGAACTTAAGAGCTACCAAATTTGGTACAGGTATACTTTGGAGAGCGGGAATGTGCACCCTGGAACCATTTTTTTTCAATTTCTTATTCAAATTTTAGTTGTTCAAAATTTGCTTAATTTTTAAATGTTTTCGGCCGTCTTTTCGTGAATAATTTCCGAAAGAACTATTTAATGAAAATGATTTTTATATCATTTTAAAGTGTAAACAATTATCTTTCCAATGATAATATGAGTACTGTGCGATAATTACTTTAAATTTTACTAGGTTTTAAATTGTCATTAATTGTGTCAAGGTCGCTCAAGGAGACCGTCTCTCTTTTCGACCAAAGGTAGGTCAGGGGGACGAGGGTCATTTGTCAACAATAAAAGGGCAACCATTGTTGGTCCTTTGCAGTTAGAAGGAAAGGATTTAAAAAGCTCATCTCGCAATCAATAGGAAAATAACAGCTCAAGCAACAGGAATGATTTTTTGAATTAAGTATAAAACCTTTTAATGATAAAGAATAAAGGTGATATTTTAAATTAATTACAATTAATTAATTTCCATCCAAATTTTTTGTACACTTCTTGCGTAATGCAGAAAAAATTATTCAAATATAATTACTTTCTAAATGTATTACACAAAATGTCTGACTAAAATGTTGACATAAAATGCAAATCAATACTTTTTACAGGTCATCAGTAATGTAGTTTGTAATACGATTAAGAGAGCTGTTTTGTTTATAAGGAATAAAAAAGTAAAGTTGGATACAAAAAGAACACGGTTTCGCAATTTGAAGTTAAAAATTACTTTGTTAAGGGAACCAGGAATATAAAATTACACATAAGAGATTCATTTGAAATTATATTCTCGGTGAACAAGCTGGTTACCGAAGGCGGCTAGTGAATAATAAATGCATGATTTCAGAGCTCTAGCTAGTCGAACAGTGTTCGAAATTTTGATAGATTAGATTTTATCAACATATAGTATCATGCATAGGTTTAATGACAATGTATTAATCAGAAAGAATTTTTTTAATTAACTATCTCTGAAGTGTGTTGAGTTAGTTAATTTCCTTTTGATGCATTCCATATAAAGGTATGCAAATATTTTGTAGTGTATTGTTTTAAAATGAGTCTATACTTAGAACCAAAGTGAAATTTTCTTTTTCTAAACTTGATCATTAATTAGATCTTTTTTAATTTGTCACAATATTCATGGGAACACAAAATGAAAACAAACAAAACAACTGAATCGGGAAATAACAGCATCAAAAGATTTGCAAGCTGAATAGTGTTAAAAAAATACATGTATGGTTACATAAAAGTTTTAAAAACAAAACAATTAATTGTTCTAAAGACTAAAAAAAAAAAAAAAAATTCTGGGACATCACTAATTTTTTTTTCTGGGAGAACAAAGAGAGATTTCAAGACTTGTTTCAAGACTTGGATATTTATTGGATACAGAATAATAAACAATAAACTTGATATGATATTAAAAAAAAACACTGTTGTAAAATGTTTCGAGTTGACATGTTTATTTGGATGAGAAAAAAACAAAAGGTATATATTCATTGTAAAATGTTTCTGGAAATATACAGGAAATACCAGGACACTACTGGAAAGGCAGCTTATTCATGGACTTTCCAAAACAATTCGTCTCCACCCCTTCAAGAAAATTCAGGTTTTTATCAAAAAGTTCTAATGATACCTCTCACTTAGCCAATCAGGAATGTTAATCGCCGTGATTGGCTGAGCGGATAGGGGTTAATGGGGAAAAGGAACTGCTGATATAAAGAGGATTGACAGTTGGTCACGAGTTCCCACCGACTTGTGACATGATTTAAACCCTTTGGGGTAAGCAGGGTCAGCGTGGGCAATAAAAGAAAAATAAAATTTTAAAAGCAGGTCACGAGAGAAATTGAATTGGTGGAGAAATGGCCACTTGAGAAGCTGCTCTTCAAGCAAGTAGCAAATTGACACTGTTGTAGTAATTTGATTATATGAGTTTTTGAGCTGATCGGTTTGAAAGCTGGATTGCTTGCTGTACGTTTGAACTAGTGACTTTCACCACCTCCGTGATTAAAGCGTTTTAAACCGAACGGCTATGGAATAAGATACAGTTGAACCCCGGGAATTTGAACCCAGAAATCCGAAATTTTGGATAATCCGTACACCTTTTTTTTAATAATTTTCTGAAAAATATTTACTGAAAAATGAAGGGAAAATAAGAATCACGAATCAGAAACATAGCTAATATTTATTCCTAACTTAAAAGATGTATTCGAAGTGATCTTTAAGAATGAAAACAGCGCCGTAATTAGTAGAAACAAACTCGAGTATCTTCTTTTTTACTCTTGACTTGTTTTCCACTGTATCGTGCGAATCGCTGCGTGCTCTTTCCGTATGCCTTCACAGAGTACCCAGAGTTAATACGAGAGTAAGTCATTAAGTAAGTCATAAAGGATGAGAAAAAAATAATTTACCATGATAATCACTTTGAAACAATTTATTTTTCAGCATAATCTCCATCAATGTTGATGCACTTATCCCATCATTTTATCAGCGCCCCAATTCCAGCTGCGTAAAATTCTTTGGGTTGGTGTCTCATCCACAGCAGGACTTCGTGTTGAATGCCGTCATCATCTGCAAAGTGTTTGCCTCCAAGATGTTGTTTTAGTGGACCAAACAGATGAAAATCGCTTAGGGCTAAGTTTGGTTGACTATTTTAAATTAATTAATTTATGAATAAGTCTGTTGACTGACCAACCAGACTACAGTAAAAGCTTAATTAACCGGCATGCTTGGGAAACGCCGATTTCCATATACCTGAAAAGTCCGGATTGTAGAGTGTGACGGTGAAAATGTGTGTGTGTGTGGGGGGGGGGGGATAGATTGTGGCATTTTTTTTTTACCGTTTGTGTCCCTTTATTTTTTTTTTTTTTTTTGTTGTTTTCTCTTTTTTGGGGTGTTTTTTTTAGTAAGGTGACCCCCCTTTTTTTTTTTTTGTCTTTGACCCCCTCCCCCCCATAAAACAAGTCTGTGTACGTCACTGTACTGTATATTGCTTTTTTTTCTTTCTACGCCCCTCCGTGTGGATCAGACGTTGCATTCCAAAAATAAATTGTCCACGTGAATGGAACGGCGTGGGAGCCGCGGATGTAAAATTTTTTGAAAAACTCATTTTCTAATTTTTCCGATTAGTTGAGCTTTCCAGATACTTAAATGCCCGGATAATCGAGAATTTACTGTATTTTAAATTAATTAATTTATCAATAAGTCTGTTGTCTGACCAACCAGATTTAGCCCCAAGCGATTTTCATCTGTTTGGTCCACTAAAACAACATCTTGGAGGCAAACACTTTGCGGATGATGATGACGTTCAACACGAAGTCCAACTGCGGATGAGACAGCAACCCAAAGAATTTTACGCAGCTGGAGTCGGGGCGCTGATAAAACGATGGGATAAGTGCATCTACATTGGTGGAGATTATGCTGAAAAATAAAATTGTTCCCAAGTGATTATCATGGTAAATTATTTTTTTCTTATCTTTTGTGACTTACTTAATGACTTCCCTCATACTATACTGCATTTGGTATATCGAGTATTTTACTGAATTTTCTGATAATCCGAATTCCTTGGAATTCCAGGGTTTTACTGTATTTCTTATTAGATGGTAACTATTATTATTTTTATCTTCATTGTCTTCCTGGTATATAATTTAATATACTTGATATTAAATGTCTTTTATGTAAGTAAAATTAATATATTTTTCCTATTAAGATTGTCTCTTTATTAATTGCATTTGTGTCTCATTAAATGTATTACTGGATAAAGATGGAACTTGTATTATGCTTATAATACTTAATACATTTAAACTATTAGTGTTGTTTTGCGTTGTGTTTTAACTAACTCAGATTTACAAACTGTGTACATAAAAGCTTTCTAGAGTTCTAGAGATGTCTCAGAAAAAATTATTTTGTACTTTTAAGTATATTAATAACTTTGTTTTTAAATGTTTATATAAATTCATCTTTTAGTTAAGTGAATTACCAGAAAAAGCAGCTTAGGAAATTAAAATTCCTTTACTTTTACTTTTGCTTAAGAATTTAACTGCCTATGCAGTTTGATTTTAGTTAATTAACTGTAATTCCTGAACATGTTTTAAAATCATTAAGAGCCTATGTTTTGTTTCTAATTCTGAGACTATTTCTGTATAAGGGTTAAAAAAAAAACATTTTAACTCTGAGTATACCTTATCTGTGATGTACATCTCAAATTTTCAGGACAGGTAATTTTACTAAGAAAAGTTCAGATTGAAGGACAGATAATTTTACTAAGAAAAGTTCAAGCACATTCAGTGAGTGTTAAATGCCGATAAAATATGGGAAACTTCTTTGTATTGATTATTGTCTGAAACATTTGACAGCATCATTAAAAAAATTTCCTCACTCTCAATTTTTCAAGAGGTCAACTATCTGTTGCTTGGAAGCTTTACTTAAAACACTGAGGCTATCGATTTTCTATGAATTTGAGATTATCTCTGTTTACTATCCCCCCAAAAAAATCCTCTTAATTTCTTATTGTGTTGCAAATATTTCTATTCTGTTTGATAGCTCTATTCCTTCCTTCATTCAGTGCCAATCTTTGGATACTGATTACTTGCATAAAAGTTGGCTTTAGTATTAGTGACTTATAAAGCCGGCAATTAATCAGTACTCCATTCTATCCGTTTGTCTCAACATTGTTTCCCCCCCCCCCCACTCATTCAAGTAGAAAAATCAGGCACGTCATTCATCTGAAGCTCCAAAGTGCACTGGCAGTAGGGGAGAGCAATCTTCTCTCCCCCTCTACAGCTGCTCTTCGATCCCCCTATTTCCTCCACTCAGCGGATTTCCGATAAAGGTAGCCTCGTCGCAAGGTCCCAATCTAGTCAAATCTTTTGATCTGCCGCCTCCCTCACCTCAGGGTCGCGCCTAAATAATCGGCGCATGTAGGCCTGGAATTTTGTTTGGTTGGAAATCCATGTTTTCCCTATTGCTATTTTGCATAGATTTTTCGACCTTGACGATTATTTTTTCCTTGCCTTGTTCAAAAATTTCCATTTTGGAAGAGATAATGAATGGCCTGCTTAACGGGATTAATTAAACTGTGGATCACAATGTTAGCTGGCATATTATATTCGGCATTTATAGGATGACTGTATCCACATAGGAAATTTCATTCAAATTTGTTAAATTTTATATCTTTTTATTTTAATTAAATTTAATGATTTTTTGTCTTATTTATTATCCAATTTTTTGGTTATGATAAAGTCTTTTAGAAAAGAAATGGGCTACAACTTTTTTTTTTTTGTTGTTGTAAGTAGGGGTTGTGTTGAAAAATTTTCAAGAATCTCTGGCTTATAATGAATGAAATATAATAATCTGCAATTGGAAGAAAACAATTTAAGACACAAATCACATTTAGATGCTGTTGATTTGTTTTAAGGATTTTAGTACACTGTACTGGATTTACTAGGTATACATATTTCATTTTCGTATGATTAAATATAATTTCAGGTGGAAGTATCATGGCCAAAAACAAGTAGAGGCTAGGCAGCTAGTATTTGCATCTCTGTGAACAATCTACCCTGAGGATACTGAACACCAATCGTCGGGTTTGTTGCCAAATGTAGTACAAAGATTATTGCATTCCACTGTTTTTTAATTCAGATTTTTTAAAATCTACTTAGACATACATGATTGCTGTACTAGTTGAAAGAACAATATAAACGAAATTGTTTAAGTTGCCTTTACAAATGTTCCAGCAATAAAATGTTAGTAATATATTTCTTAAATGTGTGCCTTCTCTTATGAGGGAATTTTTTTACGAAAATCAAAATAAAGTTTTTAAAAATATTTGTTTACTTCTTCTTGTATTACTGAATAATACTTACTTGTAATTAATTTAAATTGGTACCAAAGTGAAGTCACTGAATATTAACCTCTTCGGGATGGACGCCGGCTGAAGGAAGCGTGCCGACAGGACGGAAGCATGCAAGCACCGACCCTAGCGTTTTCTCCTGCTAAGCCTAACACGCATTAAATTTCTTAAAAAGTGCACGTTATGTAAATAATGCATAAAAAGTGCCCTTTACATAGAAATGAAGCCATTTTTAATTATGTCATAAAAGATATATTCTATTCAGTATAAAAAAGTTTAATCAAGATACTTGATTTTTAATAATAAATTATTTAAATAAAATAAAAATTTTAATATACCACGTTTTTAAAACGGACTAAAAAGTAAAAAATAATTTCTTCTAGCCCCATACAGATTTAAAACGAAAAACGTTGGGCGCATGCAATAGATAATTGATGCATAAGTAGTTTATTTCAGTCACTAACAATTTTTTTGCAATGGAAATTATATGAACTGTTGTGCGAGTTTTCTCAACGACAGCTACTCCCTACACTCCTTACTATTAAATATTGCATGCGCCCACGTTTTTTGCTTTAAATCTGTATGGGGCCAGAAGAAATTATTTTTTGCTTTTTAGTCCGTTTTAAAAACGTGGTATATTAAAATTTTTATTTTATTTAAATAATTATTTTCTGCTTTTTAGTCTTCTGTGAATTTTGTAAATCGATTTTAACCATCTTGATGAGATTATGATGGAGACATGTATACATTCAGGTTTATTTCAGTTTCTCTTCACCTGATCATAAATAGAAAATTGTTATTTTGCTGAAAATTAGCTTACTTGCTAGAAACCTTCAGTGAAACAATGGCACCACAGCATTTTACTCTGGAATTTCACGGCAAACAAATTATTGTCATTCTGGTATAGCAAACCCTCTCCTCCGAACTTCAATCCGCTCTTCGATATTCCCTCACTATTCGCGGCGGAATTTCTTGGAATCCTACAAACTCGAGATTCCCCTTCCTCACTATTCACGAGTGACACCTGGGCAGCGCCATCTATCGAAGCTCTGGGTCGGTAAAACACAAAATATGAAATAAAAAATTAACAGACAAACAAGAAAGCGAATTAATAAAAACGTGGTAAAAATAAAAATATAGTGTATTTCACTATAATTGAAAGTTCCTAAATAAACACTAGATTATTGATGCAAAATATGAAAAAAATAAATATTTACATTTAATATTATAAAATACTTCAAGAAAATTTTAATATGAAAAATGAATGCCTTATGAGAAATCTTCCATTTTAGTACTCCACTAATATGACAGAATTGGAACTGATATATTAGTACTATCCTCTTTTAATTCAGAATCAGAATATTGAGAACTATCTGAACTCAATTTATTGTCTTGTCATTATAATCGGAAAAATCCATAAAGGGAATAATTTAAAAATTTGCATATTTCCCCCTCCGAAAGGATAACACATTTCTTTAGCCAAAACTGAGAGGCATAAAACTCTTGACAGAATATCCCCCATAAAATCCCAACCCGAACCATAGGAGAAACTATAAACAACCACTCCAAAATAAGTTATTAACATGTGCTCCTCTTTACACTTGCCAACATGTGTTTCTGTTTATAATCCCCAAAATCCAATCAATCATGGACATGCGGCCGACTACAATTTGACCTTTGAGAGAGAAATACTAATGTACAGGGCTAGTCTTTTGAAAGAAACGTGGAATAGTAACACCATCTGATGGGAAAACATTTTGTTCCAAAAGCCCAATGCATATATGCAGCACTCGGCCCAGAGAGTTGATTTTGCCGTAATGCACGGGTGAGCTTGTGCAAAAGCACATATGCAGCACTCGTCCTGGAGGGGCAACCTTACTCTGGAGTAAAACTCCTCTAATGGCAAATCATGTAAAATTCAGAAGAAAATGTCATGGTATGCCCCCCCCCCTTTTTACGTTCTCGTATACAAAGAGAAAGTATTATAATTGTCAAAAATTTTGAACTCGAGATTTTGACGAATATCCATGTTTTAGACCTCCCTGAGTCCGAAGAACACAATTTTGGAATTATGTCTGTCTGTCTGTGAACACAATAATTCGAAAACTGCTAGAGCTACGGGGATGAAATTTGGTATGTTGTCTTTAAACATAATTTGTAGGTTTCTATCAAATTTTGGACAAAATCCGTCAATGGGAAGTCTGTCTGTCTGCGGTCATGTGAACGCTATAACTCAAAAACTTGAATAGCTAAATGGATAAAATTTGGTACACAGTTTTATCGTTATGAATGTAGATCTGTATAAAAGTTTGGGCCAAATCCGTAAAAAAGAGGCGTTCAAATTGCATATTCAATTTCTTTTAATCCGATTCTCATGCACATGCGTATTGGTAGCAATCTGTTGTTGTTGTAAATTTTATTTACAACAATAAATAATGTTTTCATACATGAATTGCAACAATTTTTTTATTGTTGTAAATAAAATTCAAATCGATCTCATTATTTCAGCAAATCTTTTATTCACACGCTTTTGGAATTGTTACGGTTGTGGTAGTATAAATTGTTTTCTTGGGAATTCAATTCCAAAGCAGAATTTTCGCTTTAGTATTCATTGCATTGCCTATTTTATCGCGCCTGCTTCAAAGTAATATTTTTTTGAAACGTGGCAACAGATATTTGATTTCAGGTTTGTTTGTTTGTTTTACTTTCTCGTATACAAAGAGAAAGTATCTCCACTACGAATCTCCACTTAGAAAGTATACGAGAAAGTTTAGGGGAGACCACTCCCGCTGGTTTTACTGATTTTCAAGCACTTTTGCTCGAAAAAAACCTCTTTGACTCTATATCAATTGAGTCTGTTTATCCTGTTAGTCATAACTAGATCGAGTTCGACATGAGATTTTATTAACTGGAACTAACATAAAATACGATTGTATATGCCTTGAGCAAAGATATACTTCTGATAATGATCTGCTATTCATGCTTATTTTTCTTGGAAGCTTTGATGCAAAATGTGTAGCAATTCTGCATTTGTTATGCTGTTTGAAAAATTAAAAATAGAAATGTATCTAAATGGTATGACATGATATATGCAGATACTCATCAAAATAATGTTTGCACTTGGCGGCATAATGGCGAGGTCTCAGCTTCGGGGCTGGAGAGTTCCAGTTTCAAAACCAGATTCCACTGAAGATCTGCAGTATATGGGGCCTATTTATTCATTAAATCGGATGTAGGAAGCCAAATGTCCTCCGTTTGTGTGGTGCAGAAGTTTGAAGAGGGGCTGTCAGCTCTTGTGTCGTCATCTAACCGCAGTTCAAAATTATGACGTCCGTCCCAAAATAGCCCTCATGTTGCTTCAAGACGGGACATTAATATAACTAAACCTAAACTGCAAAATGTTTTCAGTACTGAAATTATCCATTCTTTTGGTTAGTGATTCTCGTAACTTTTCCAAAATATCCATGTCCTATCCTGATGTGAAATTAATGATATTTTTTCGTGTTTGGGATTCATATTTTATCTCGATAACTTTTTGCACAACAAACAATAGAATTGCTATTTAAAATAGAGCAAATCCTCTTGCAGATGATAATATTCTGTAAAAAAGTTCATTTGTTGTGTGTGGGAACTACAACAATTTTTCAAAGTAAGTAATTTGAGCGTATGAGTTTTACAGGAAAATATCTTTGTTGCAGTCAGACTGGTCTTTCAGTTAAACCATTACCTCCTTTAAATGTCAATATTTAAATTAACATGAAAAAATATAGATAGAATGATAGAATCGGCTGCCTAAAATATTTCTGGTTTGATAAACAATTTTTAACCAATTCCTAGATCTTCAGGAATGCAGTTAAAGTTCCTATATCATCTTCAAGAAGCCATCTTTTCCTTTGACCTGTAGTGAACTATTAGACAGGAATTTGCAAGTAGAAACAGTCGGCTTTTATGAGAAAAGATCAAATATTGCAAATCTATTGAAAGTCTGTATATACGCTACAGTGTATATACAGACTTTAACATACAGTATAGTAATGCTTGCTGTGTTGTTTAAGTATGTGAAATTCTTAACCAAACATTTCCTAGTACAAAAACATATTTATTCAAAATATAACCGTTTTAAAAATACAGTTATTTAGAAAATACAAATATATACAATGTACAGTGTCAAAAATCCAAATGCTAGAATTCCAAACTGTATTAACTTGTTAAAAGAAAAGGAGTAACAAAAAGAAACCAAGAACAATACTTTGACAAAAATAATCAAACTTTTCTTTGTAATCAATACTTTATGCTAGTTATGTAAAAACAGAAAAATAAACTTCTGTCCCTCCCCACAAATTTTCATACAGGATGACTATTATTGAGCTATATGAAATAAAAAATTTTTCAAAAACTATTGAGTTCAAAATTTTATTCAAATTTTAAAAGTAACTACAGATATTCGGATTTAGTTTATGACATGCTCGATATGCTTGCCATCAATGGCTATGATGTGGCGCAGACGAAGAGCAAAATTCTGCAAAAATCGCTGAGGTGTCGAGATATCGACACAATCAGTTTTCTCGAACTTTTCAAACACATTTTTGATTGTTATAACACTTGGACCGGTTTCTTCAGCTTGTACTTGGTCGCAAATTTCCTTTGAGCCGCAGTCGGGCTGTTATTGCTCGAATAGTGGGCCTTGGTGATTGATATATGCTCAGAAATGCTGTATTTCGACATTTTCAACCAAAAATGAACAACAACAATAAGAGTGCACATGCTAAAAAAAAATCCCAACATGCCTGGCATTCAACCACCAAATTTTAACTGAATCTCGCCAACGGTTCAAAAGTTATCAAGGGTTTTTTTCATATAGCTCAATAATTATCACCCTATAAGAAGATCTTTGTTTAAAACGGAACATAGAAAATATTTTCTTCAGTGTTTATAATAATTCATGTTTTTCTTCCCCTTTTGATCTTTATTATGGAATACAATTAAACCTATGTATGGTCACAGGTGATAAGAACATTCACAATTATCTTGTTTGCTATGAAATGCAATAATTCTGAATATGTTTCAAGAGCAAAACACAATTTCTTCTGGTTTATTGACACTGCATTGTATTAAAAATTGTAAAGTAAATTGAATACAAAATGGATATATATTTTCTCTAAAGCTATTATATAGCTTTTTATACTGAAAAGATTGCACTTAATTAAACAGGGAGTACTTTGCAAGTAGAAATAACATGTGTAAAATACATATATTCACAACAATACAAATCATAACAAGAGTTTTTTAATTAATTTTGTATTATAATGATCTCTTCGCATTCGAAGTGTTACTTTTTCTTCACAAGTTTTATACAAATAACACAAGATATAATGTCCACTTTTTTCAGCTGTATAATTTCAGAATTAAGTAGGTCCTTCAAAATAGTCTTCTGGCTGTAGGATGGATTCCCAAATCAGTTCAACTTTACCTGGAAAGTAAGTTCACAAAGAGAAAATATTTTAATTCATTTATTTACCAACAACAATTAGGGGAAGTGTTTAATACTTATTTGAGTGGATAGAATGATTTTTAAATAAAAAACCAGCGGGAGTGGTCTCTCCTAAATTTTCGCATATACTTTCAAACAAAGGTCAACCCTGTTGGCATTAGAATTAAATTCTTCCCAACTTCAAGATAAATGGGCTGATGCCATTTCGCACAGTGGGAAAATGTAAACAAGCTGTTGATAGCGATATGACGTCATCAGACAAGCAGCCAATCGGATTTTCTTTCTGTAGTTTCCTGTGTGCGGGATGGCATCGGTAATATGTAAATCGCCTAGAAAGGGTATTATACGAGTGCAAATTCTTTTTCCGTATTTCACTACTACTACGACTCAGACTGTGTCTGTGTGAGTGTACTTTTGCAGTAAGCCTGTGAAAGTTTCACAGTTTGTGGATAATGTTTTTCATCTGTATATATCATCAATAAATGTCTGTCTTCGTAATGTTTGTTGTCTTCTGAAAAATTCTTCCACACCAGTGTCTTTAAGATTCCACTGACGCAATGAATGGCTACTCTGCTACACCTTTAACGTCATTTGACGATCAAAAGGCCATCAAACCCCAAGCCCCCACCGCTTAAAAATTGCGGACCAATGAGAAGGTCCGAACACCACGAGAACTCCGATTATTTCCTCAGAGACGGTGGTAACACCGAAAATAAAATACACTAAGCGGGAGCAGAATGCACCAAACAGGGGAAAAAGAACCCAAAACTGAAGAAAAAGTGCCAAGCAGGTGTTATTATGCAATTACATGAAAGAAGGCAGAACTAGCAGCCGGGGCTGCGTTAGATAAACCAGAACGCATGCGCATGGAGAATCCAATTAGAAAAATTGAATATGCAATTTGAACGCGTTTTTGTAACCGACTGACATGAAAATTGGACACAATCTAGAATTAAGATTAGAAGGCTACATACAAAATTTTATTTATCTTACTAATTTTGTTAAGAAGTTATTAAGTTCAAAAGTATGCGATTATACAGACCGACAGACAGTCGACCATTTGACGGATTGGGCCTGAACTTTTATATGGACTTGCATACATGATGATAAAACTATGTACCAAATTTTATCCATATAGCTATTCAAGTTTTTGAATTATAGCGTTCACATGAAAGAGGACACAGACTTCCCGTAGACGGATTTTGTCCAAAATTTGATAGAAACCTACAAATTATGTGTAAAGATCACATACCAAATTTCATCCCCGTAGCTCTAATAGTTTTCGAGTTATCGTGTTCACAGACAGACGGACATACACACATAATTCCAAAATTGTGTTTTTCGGACTCAGAGCAGTCTAAAACGTGGAGATTCGTCAAAACCTTGAGTTCGAATTTTTTGACGATTACAATACTTTCTCTTTGTATACCTCATATACGAGAAAATAAAGTGAATGCGGAACTTTGTTAATGAGCAAGAAAACGGCACTCTCTTAATTCGAAAGATTCAAGTGTTAATCTAATCTAAGAGTGCTGTAAATTAAACCGATTTTCATAGAAAATCTTAAGCCATCTTGGCAGAAATGTGTGCGTTGAAACAAATAATGGGGAAATACATAAAAATTTCAATAGTATCTAATGAGTTGAGTTATCAAAAAATATGCATCCATCTAGACAAGCAGAATTTAATCCTTCAAGATTACATTACTGATGAATCTCACTATTTTAAATTGAGTTTTTCTATATTGCAGACATTTCTTCAGTTTTCTGTATATAAAAGTATCATATCTTAGAAGAACAAAAATAAATATATAAACTAAACAAAAGAATTATTTTCAAGCTCTACTCATATTATTCAAAATTAACTTACAAAGTAAAATTATACCATTATTAGAGTGATGATTTACTGAGAACCGGAACTAAGAGATTCTTAAAATCGTCTGATGCAGCAATTATGTGATTTTCAACGTAATTCTTGCTATTAGATTCTGTCTCGTCCAAATAATACCTAAAAAAGTTCACAAAACACATATAATAAACATCATTATGCAGAAGATGAATTTTTACTTTTTTCTATTTTAGAAAAGTTAATAAAAATTGAGATTCTTTTGAAAGTTTTCATCTTTTTGAAAAATTACTGTAAAAAATCATTTTAAATAACATCAAGGTTACTGGATTTACTTTTCAAATATGAAACAAATTGGAGCATATAACTGTAACACATGCTAATATCAAAATTACTTAAAATCTTTCACGGTACGATGCTGTAAACACAGATACATAACTTAAAATTTCAATTATATAGTTTAACATTGTTATAATGATTCAAACCTAATTTAAAAATGTGCCATAGAATAAAATTGAATTTTTAGAATATGTTTTTAATGAAATGTCTACATTTCATTAAAAACATATAAAAGTAATCATGATTGGCATAATACA
This sequence comes from Araneus ventricosus, assembly GCA_013235015.1. Classification (NCBI taxonomy): domain Eukaryota; kingdom Metazoa; phylum Arthropoda; class Arachnida; order Araneae; family Araneidae; genus Araneus; species Araneus ventricosus. The sequence goes on along the minus strand of BGPR01004431.1, from coordinate 60,705 downwards.
GTACAACCTTGAAAATACAGACTGCTAGGGGGTTTGGAAGGTCCGGATTTTAGATATCTTATTTAAACCAATAGAGATGTCAAAGTTCTGATGTCACCGTGTAGAAAAGTTACGTCACAATTAAGCGCGCATGTGCAGAAGTCTTCAGAACAGACCCGGGAGTCGCCGCAACCAATCGAGACGTATGCTGATCTACACGTTGATGTAGATTCCAACAGCTCCATATAAAAACATGTTTTAAACAATAAAAACATAAAGAGACATTAAAAAATGATACAAAGACAAAAAAATAGTAGTTTAAAATGAATAGAATGACTGGAATTTTCGCATCTTGCCTCAAGCGTTCTAGTTTAAAATTTATTTAGCTAATTTTATTCTCGTCATGAGGTGAAAAAAATCGTCCGGATTTTAGAGGTCGGACTTTATACAGTTTTCTTTTTCAGTATATTTCAGAAAATAAATATAGCTTGAAGCAGGAAGTTAAGAAATTGGCATTTCAGCACAATATGACTATCTAGTGCTTTTCCGTAAATCTTACCTGTAATTAACCATCATGCCACAAGAGTTATCTAAACCACGTGGAGAGAGATCTGCCAACCAATTCAAGCGCCACATAACTGCTCCATTTCTCAGATGAAAGTGGGCTATAAACAAAGCAAAAGTCCAATGATAAATGCATTATGTTTGAATCTGGATTACAAAAGAGACCTAATATCCCCAAGCAGTTTAGGGTTTCTATAGGAAAAGACTTTTGAATTCCAGAACTTCCTTGAAAAAAAAGAAGAAAAAGGGAATTTTCAGTTTTTACAAATTATAAAACTAAAATAAATATGGAATCACATGGTTCACTCCCCCAAATGTCACTAGATGGCAGTACATATACTGTTTTTGACACATGCAAGGGACTTTTATTTTCTGTGGGCATTCAGAACTAGAAATGTAACACATGATGCATTTTCTTTAATGTAAAGGGTGTTGCCCTTCTTCTTAATCCTTTATGTCTTTTTTTTGTAATTCTTTGTCTTTTTTTTGTAATTCTTTGTCTTTTTTTTTGTAATTCTTTGTCTTTTTTTTGTAATTCTTTATGTCTTTTTTTGTAATCCTTTATGTCTTTTTTTTTGTAATAATTTTGTGGCTTTTTTTTTTGTAATCCTTTATGTCTTTTTTTTTTGTAAATGTCAGTACTGTCTGTCCTTTAAATATTCAACTTAAATGTTTAATTAAATTAGTTTAAATGCTTAATCTATTGCTTCTTCTGCTGCTGGAATTCCCAGATACACCCTACCTAAATAATCATTTTATTTTCAAACAGTGTTTTTCGGTTTAATATCTTTTTTTTTTCTCCTTAATTCAAAAATAGGGCCCATGGTTCTTTGCTCTGCATTAGTATATTTCACAGATTAATCCAAAATATCAGACAAAGCTACATATTTTTGTCTTTCAAATAATATCAAATGAACAAAATGAGTTCAAAGGAAGTCTGGATATTTAACAAGAGCATTACTGATTACATGTGGTACAACAAACAGAAGCAAATATTTTGCAGTGTTTAGTTTCTTTCCTAAGAATTGTTTTTAACTGAAGGCATTTATGTGAAACTGCATAAAATACCATGTATTAGAATAATTCCAGAATGATAATCTCAATAAAAAAAATTCTTTAGTGGTTAAAAAAAAATCATCAAATTAAAACTATTATCAAATGAAGTGTAATAAAAATTAATAAGATTTAATTTCAATTAATATTTCTTTGTATAAATGTAACACTATTATTCCAACCCATAGCGATTTTCAACAAAATGAAAATACAATAACATATTTTATACCTGCAACAATCGATTATAATAACTAACGAAACCTCTATTATTCTACTACTTTTTGCAGAAGCTGAAACCTAATGTTTGTATTTAATTGTGTTTAAAAATAAAATCATAAATTATTGAATTGTCAAATCAGATTTACATGCCATTTTGAAGTTCCATTATAAGAAACAAATATCCTAATTTTAAAAGAGGTAAGATTTGAGAATAACTTGTGAACTGGCATCCTTTTTTTCAAGATTTCTTTACCACACTTATATTATATGAGGATATTTGATTTTTGATAAGATTTAAACTTGCATATGGCCTATATAATCATTGAATATTTGACAGAATCGAGATTCACACAAACCCTAACTGCCTGATTACAACGATCAGTACTAGAAAAAGAAGTAAAATACTACATAATATTGTACATTTTGTAATATTTCAGCAGTTTATATTTTGTCACTACCAAGTAACACAAGCTGTTGTATATTATTGCACAGCATTAAACAGTATCTTTGTGGTACTATCATAAAACGTTGTTTATCTTTGTACCAAAAATAAACTTAAGCTCAGAATTTTATCAGCCAATACCAATATACAGTATAACCTCGAAAATCCGGACTGTTCGGGGGTTTGGAAGATCCGGATTTCGGAAATTTCCGAATTTTAGATATCTTACTTAAACCAATAAAGATGTCAAAGTTCCGATGTCACCATGTCGGTAAGTTACATCACAATGAAGCGCGCATGTGCAGACGTCTTCAGAACAGACCCG
>BGPR01004431.1:35665-58113 GCA_013235015.1 Araneus ventricosus | reverse complement strand
AAGATGTCAAAGTTCCGATGTCACCATGTCATGTAAGTTACATCACAATGAAGCGCCGCATGTTCAGCAGTTTATATTTTGTCACTACCAAGTAACACAAGATGTTGTATATTATTGCACAGCATTAAACAGTATCTTTGTGATACTATCATAAAATGCTGTTTATCTTTGTACCAAAAATAAACTTAAGCTTAGAATTTTATCAACCAATACCAATATACAGTACAACCTCGAAAATCCGGACTGCTCGGGGGTTTGGAAGATCCGGATTTCGGAAATTTCCGGATTTTAGATATCTTACTTAAACCAATAAAGATGTCAAAGTTCCGATGTCACCATGTCGGTAAGTTACATCACAATGAAGCGCGCATGTGCAGACGTCTTCAGAACAGACCCGAGAGTCACAAGCCAACGGCAAATGGTTGCCTTGGTAACGCCTCTGACGTTTGCGCATGCGCAACCAATCGAGACGTATGCTGATCTACATGTTGACGTCAATTCCAACAACTCCATATAAAAACACGTTTTAAACTATAAAAACATAAAGAGACATTAAAAAATGATACAAAGGCAAAAAAGTAGTAGTTTAAAATGAATAGAATGACTGGAATTTCCGCATCTCGACTCAAGAGTTCTAGTTTAAAATTTATTTAGCTAATTTTTTTCTCATCACGAGTTGAAAAAAAATCGTCCGGTTTTCAGAGGTTTCCGGATTTTAGAAGTCCGAATTTTCGAGGTCTTATTGTATAACCATTACTAACCACCACTACATAATAATTTAGGATATCAATTACATACTAATACAGAAAGACTGTGATACATTACCAACACTATTCAGGGCATTGGACCTTCTTTTTTCTGAATACAAGTAATGTGCACAAATTTTCATCACAGGAGTTTTTAACAACTCCTTCAGATTTTCATTATGTATCCATTGATTTGAAGCAATAAGACTTTGAAGGTTGCTCCACATAATTTGCTTGTCTGCAGCTGAGAGAACATTTTTCAAAACAGACTGATCCTTCTCGGAAAAGAATGAAGAAATTACAGAGCTACCTAAAAAAACACAATCGCCAGAAATGTTTTTAATGTTGCAATCAGATTTTGAATATTTTTTCTTTCCTACAATTCGATAAAACATACAAAAGTTATGAATTTTATAAAATCAGGTAGTTAAAAAATTATATTGTAAAGAACACATAGAAATGATTTTTATACAGTAAAAACTTTTATGAAGCTGAATTTAAATGAAAATTTGCTTCAGTCAGTATATAAACATTATTAAAATGAGCAAGATGAAAATATGCATTGAATGCTTCAGGTTCCAGTCATTGGGAATAAAGCAGAAGGCAGATTTATAGATAGTTATGACTGCTTTTTTACTTTCTCGTATACTAAGTATACAAAGAGAAAGTATTGTAATCGTCAAAAAATTCGAACTCGAGATTTTGACGAATATCCACGTTTTAGACCTCCCTCAGTCCGAAAAACACAGTTTTGGAATTATGTCTGTCTGTGAACACGATAACTCGAAAATTATTAGAGATATAGGGATGAAATTTGGTATGTGATCTTTAGACATAATTTGTAGGTTTCTATCAAATTTTGGACAAAATCCGTCAACGGAAAGTCTGTCAATCTGTACGTCCGCGGTCATGTGAACACTATAACTCAAAAACTTGAATAGCTAGATGGATAAAATTTGGTACACAGTTTTATCGTCATTAATGTAGGTCCGTATAAAATTTTGGGCCAAATCCGTCAAAGGGTTGATTGTCTGTCGTTCTGTATAATCGCATACTTGTCCAGTTTTGAAACTAACTCCCTGCGCATGCCTACTGGTGACAATGCCTGTGCAAAGAAGAAGGGACGCTCCGAAAACTTGGCAGTTTGCCAAAAACCAATTCTTTCGCGATTTTGTAAGAAAGCAAACATTTAGGGAGTCTCGCCAGGTCCTGTTGCGCAAAAGAATGCGCAGGGGATTTGAATTTGTTTTGATCCTTCAAACCACGTGTGGTTCCAACTTTGGTTTACTTGCGACGGTAGTTTATTTGATGTCTTTTATTATTCTAGTTTTCTATACATGTGTTAGGAGTATACGAGAAAGTTTAGAGGAGACCACACCCGCTGGTTAAATTAATTTTTAAAACTCAAATATTGAAGCATATTACATCTGTGATAAAATAATTAATTCAAGCAATTTTTAAATAATAAATAGTAAAATAATTCTTAAATTTTGGCAATGCACTTGATACAGTCTTCTTGGAATAATATTGGATATTGTTCAACTAAACACCATTTTCAAGCAGATATTTTAATTTGAAGAATAAGAAACATGCAAAACTAGCTCCATACTCTTAAGCCTACAGTGATACTCAACATGATTAGACGAATTATCATTGATAAAAAACATTAATTTTAATTCTTGAGCTTATGTAACAGAATGATTCCAATACAATCAGTGGCGAATCCGGGGGGAGGGCTAAACCAAAATTCTTGATTTTATTTAAAACCACTATAACTTTTTGTTTCTAATTTTCATTTTAAAAAAATAATAATAAAATCGTTATAACATTGCTTTCTGGATTGACAGGCTCAAACATTTTCCTAGTTTTCTAGTCATTCCACTTGTACTTGTAGCGTTGACGTGGTCAAAAACATTTTTTTGGCTAGTTATTTCATCGCATTTTTTATTAAATTATCGAAAGTATTGTATTGTTCTTTATGATTCTTATTGTCAGGTGAGGAAAGTCTGTAAAGTTAAAGTGTTTTGGTTTACATAAGCCATGAGGTTTGACATTCGTCATGACGATACAAAATTCTTATGACCACAGGCCCGAATCCTGGATTCGCCACTGAATACATAAAATTTATTCAAAACAATTTGGTTACACTAAAAAGTGAAGGAACAGTGAAAAAAGAATAAATTCACCTCCTCTCGTCTTCTTAATTTCCAATAGAAACCAATCGCGAAAACCGGGGATTGGAGACAGTGACGACAACTGAGTGATATGAGGAAACTCCGCAAGAACTTCCCGCACTACTTTTTTGATCAATTGATTTCCCAATTCAATTCCATGCAGACCTTAATATAAAGAAACATAGAAAAATCAGTAAGAATCCTTCATAGTAAGCATAATGATTCAAACGTGCGTTTCGTTTAGTATCTTGATCAAGACCAACAGGATTTTTATTTTTCTGTACTCTAACCATGCATGAGAATCACACTTAAATTTAATTTCCATTTTTTTAGCTTTTAACATCAATATTTAATCACAGATGAGAACATATGAACAAATTCTAAAAATGTCTCCCAAACTAAGTAAAGAAAAAATAAACCGCGGGAAGAAGAAAGCTAGTTTTTAGTAAAATTTTTAATATTTCAGAAAATGTATTCATTAACTAAATTGTTTATAATAAAGCCAACTATGATAAGAATTCATTATATCTTGAAGATACTTATCTCTTCCTCGTTAAACTCTTAAGAGTAATTTTCTGATATTCTAATTTCCTGATTTTAGGTACTTTTCCTTTAGCCGGGCGCAAGCGAAAAATCGCCAAATAATGTAGAATTCCACCAAATTTCTTACAACCATTCTCTTGGCGACTTGGCTCGCGTTTGTTTCACAATTGGCGACATTTGCGCCCGGCTAACGGAAAATCGCTTCGCTTCTTGGCTGTTCACAATTGGCGACATTTGCGCCCGGCTAACGAAAAATCGCTTCGCTCTTGGCGACGTGGCTCGCGTTTGGTTCACAATTGGCGACATTTGCGCCCGGCTAACGGAAAAGTACCTGATTTTATAACATTTCATTATACATGTATACATTATATGAAAACAAGAACAGAAACCTTTTTGGGTAGAAGTTATAGAATAGAAAATGGCAGCTTTTATTTCTTTAGGATTTTCTACATCATCCTTAAATTTTACAGTGGAGTCCTCAGAACTTGATTGCATTTTGGTTTGCCTCACTATGGACTAAAATAAAAAAGAATAAATGATGAAAATAAGAAACATTTGACAAAAAATTTACCCATTTAGATCATACCAATATATTATATTCATAAATTATATTTAAAAATATCATAATACCAGTACGGATTCGAAAAAAGGTTACAGGGGTTATAAAAAATTATTTACTAACATTAGGACAGAAAATACAAAAGGGAACTAAGACGCATTATTGCCGATCACTTTTCCACATAATCACTAAATCTATTTAGTCATTTATCTGAACGTAGGACCAACTTGTTTAACCCGGCTTGGTAGAAATCACATGCCTGCCTATTGATGCAGCTCTTGGCAGCTGTTTTCACATCACTCTTTTGAAGAGAACCTTGTTCCAGATAAGTGTTTGGAACCCAGATTGGGTACCAAATTTGGGCTGTATGGGCGGTGGCTCCAGACTTCCCACTTGAGCCTTTGCGGCAATTCTTGAGTTTTGGGAACAGTATGGGTGTTGTCATGCAGGAGGACGACACCATCACTCAACATGCCAGGGCGTTTGTGCTGGATGACTTCACGACGGCCCGGTGACTATTTCCTTTTTCCCGAAATTGAAGGAACACTTACCTGGAACAAGGTTCTCTTCAGACCGTGATGTAAAAACAGCTTCCGAGAATTGGCTCAATGGGCTGGGACGCGATTTCCACCAAGCCGGGTTAAACAAGTTGGTCCTGCGTTCAGATAAATGACTAAATAGATTTAGTGATTATGTGGAAAAGTGATCAGCAATAATTTTTTTAAAATTTTCTGTCTAATGTTAGTAAATAATTTTTTATTACCCTTGTAACCTTTTCTTTGGATCCATCCTCGTAATATTTTTGACATTTGTGCATGCGCAAACTAATTTTGAAGAGATATTTCAATGGAAAGAGAAACTTAAAATAGCATAAACAATATATTTTTTAAAAAAATTATACTTTTAGAGGATTAGATTAATTCAGTATTCTTGATGTTTTTTCAGACAGAATCCGCAGTTCCAAGATATCAGAAAAATATTTCAATACAACATCAGATTCCACAAAGAAAAAACAATGAATATATTTTCTAACGTGTTGAATAGTTGTCCATGGATTGGGAAAATTGAATTCCAGAGCTTAGTATTTATGTATTGAAAAAACTTAGGAAGGTATACAATATAACAAATCAGAAAGAAAGTATCAACTGATTTAATGAGTTATTAACATGCAGGTTAAATAACAAAATATTATTATTTAACTTATTCTTGTGAATATATATGTGATTAAATTTTATGAATTACAAAGCATCTATATTTGTATATTGTTAGCCTACAACAAAGACAAAATAGACCTCCTCTCCATTTTTTTAATGATAACACCAGCACATTCTATATTCTAGACAAAGGTGAGCATTTTTACACAAATGTGTAGTCAAATTCGTAATGTTATTAATTATAAGTTAGACATTCAATGAATGAATAACTAAGTAATGTACTTTCTCTATAGAAAAAGATAAGCCCAAATTTATCAAGAAAAGTAATATGCTGACATTATTTTAAATTCTACACATACGTGACCTTAATGTGATGCTATAGGGATTCTGAATTTTTGTTTTAAAATTATGAGCTAAAATGCACAAATTACAAAAAAGATTTGTTTTTCATTCATGCAATGGCATCCTTATACATATAAGAATAGCACTGAAAAGTTGTAGTTCTTAATTTTATTTCTTTCTCTTTATTACAAAGTGTTTTTACTTTAGTTGGTAGTAGAAGAAGTGGTAAAGCCACCAAGTTCAAATGCCAAAAAGAGGCAGGGCCCAATGGGATTGAGCCATCATAGGCAAACAGAATGTGGATCTTCCCAGTTAGGTATAAAATGACAAATTTTTTGAATGTATAACTATTCTGATTTTTAAACTATTCTTAACATTAAAATATCCAGAGCTCTTTTCAAATTTTATTTATTTACTACAAAATGTCAGATTACCTCAATAACTCTTATTCTCATATGACTAGAAAATCACCCATTATAAATTGCCTCTTCATTCGAGAGATTTCCCATCAAATTTGACGTGTTTAAATAGATATATATACGAGAGAAATGTTCAACATTGATTGAAAACAAATAAAATAAACATATGTTTTATGACAGGAAATATAGTTTTTATTTATTCAAAAAAAACCTCTTGGTAAACGACATTCTGTGTGAAGTATTTTTTATTGTTTAACAATTTTATTATAATTCAATAACCATGAAATTCTCAGCTTGTCAAACGCAAGTCAAAAGTTAAAATTTCAAAGGAATTATTTTTCGAATTTCTAATCAAAACAAAGCACTTCTCTGCTTGTCAAACGTTGCTAAAAAATATTATCAAATTATATCATCACAATTGCAATAAATAATCAGATGCATCGTGGCGTCCAAACTATATTACGCGCATGATATACCACTGACGTGATTTACAACTTTCTATTGAAAAACGGAAATTAATTTGAAATATATGATTAATATAATTTAAAATTTCTCGGGAACTATTGATCATAGCGAGATAAATTTTATATCAATCGATAGAAAATTTTATTTCACTATTTTAGAGCTATTAAATTTGAAATTAAAATGACAATTGCTTTTTTAAATTTAAAATTACTGAAATTTAGGTGCTCTAGCAATGAAATAATGCTGTTCAACGTCTCGCAGTGCTATGGCGCGAGTTTTATTTTTGGTGATGTCAGAGCATTACCGAGAGACAGATCTGGGCTATTATATTAGTAATAATCCTTCTGTCTTGCAAAACAAGCAAGGATCCATAAAAATACTTTATGTCTGGATAAATCACTTACTGCAATGCTGGAAGATATCTCATTTGTTAATGCAGTATGCAAAACTACTATTGGCTCTCTGGGCATGCAGCTGTGCGTAAAAACATAGCACCTCCTATAGGGTCCAACACGTTGTTTTATGTCAGTCCAGTTTCTAATCGGGTGTACAGCTTCATATTGTGAGATCTAAATACAATGAAATTTCATAAATTTGGTACAAGGTCTTCAAGATTCTGAACAATGAAAAGGAAATTTATCATTTAATGACTGTAAAAACAAATCAGAAACCAAAATGAATACCATCAGTTGTTAGACTAAACAGAAGTGGGATACTTCTTGTAACATTATATAAATAAATGTATTATAACTGAAAAAGAAACATGAATGACTCGCTTATTATTCAATTCCTACTATTAGTTCACACTCTCCCTATACATATATATTTATATATCTTGTTCAAATTTTCAATCGTTAATAAAATACTTTTTATTCATCCACTCAAGTTCAAATACATTTTTTAAAACTTGTAGTGGATGAGACTTGATGTTAATACAGTTTTTTCAAATATTAATTCATTAATTAAATTGAATTAATTAATTTTATTTATTAGAGCCTTGCAACTTTGCTGCCAAATTGTCAAAATGGTCGCCAAGATTAGGATATCAGGGAAACGACTTTATTGCTTTGTAACAATATGGAATTTCATGGTGCAATTTGCAGGAGGAAAAAAGATATGTCATTGCACAGTGCATTGCAACATGCAGTTGGATGCGAATTGACAGGCAGAGTTGTGTTTTGCCCATATAAAACTAAAATTCATTAATTTAATTTAATTAATTAATTTTAGTTTTATATGGGAGAAAAAAATTTCTAAAATAAAATTTTTCTTTGTTGACCTAAGTAGGAATTGACTTAAAATTTTCTTTATATATTACTTGTGTCTGACATCTTTAAATTTTCAGATGAAAAAGAGTACAGAAATTCCTTGTTACAGAGCTTATAAAGCATAATGCATAATGATGATTTATTGAAAACATACTAATTACAGTTCTTAAAAATTTTAAATATTAAGAAATATTATTTTTCTTCAATAAAATGCTGCAATGTTTTTTTTTTTTTTCATGATCAGTTTTCATTTGAAATGCACTTTTAAACTATCCATCCTTAGCATACTAATTTAAATAACTTTTGATCGCTTATTGATGTTTATTAAACCATACTTTATACTTCAGAATTTTTCTTAAAGAGAGAAGTCCTATGTTTTCAATAAGAAAAAATAAATGTTCCGTTACTTTCAGAATTAAAATTGCAACTACATAAGATAGCATGTTAAAAAAATTTTAAATTAAATAAAAATAATTCTTAATCTTTAATTATAGGAATAATTAAAGATTAAGAATTATCCCTAAGAATAATAATTCTTAGGAATATATTTCTCCCTTGTCTGCCATTTGAATGTTAACTCTAATAGTTAAAAAAAATCATATTTCGACATTGATAAAAAAATCATTAGAAAAATGAAAAATAGAAGACACTTGAAGGAAAAAAAAGAGCTAAATATTCTGCATTAATAATACTTAATTAGATTTTGAATTCAAAATATAGAGGACATGAAAACATTGGGATCTTTCACATTTCAGTCACATCTTAAAATATATTAACAGTGTGGAATTTTTTAAAAGAAAGAAATACAGTCAATACTTTTTCCAGCATGTAACAAGATGAATCCCATGTAATCCTTTCCAATTTCATGAATCCAACATTAAAAGAAAATGATAATATCTCCTTTAAATAATTGTTGAGGGTTTTCAAGTGATGTGTTGCTTCATCAGTGAAATCCAAAGATGGCAAAATTTTCTAAAAAAAGTTAAAACAATATTATTTTTTAATAAATGATATTTAGAAAGAAATAAGTTTTAATAAATTACAATAAATACTCTTTTTGGAGAATATTTAAGAAAAAGACAAGAAAGTTTAACTTCAACTTTTCAGCATTATCTTAATGACTCTTTAGAAGTTAGTGATAATATAATATTAATTAAACTTGACTCTAGTTTAAATCTCTCATGGTAACATCTAACACAATCACTCATTTACAAATTAGAAATCAAATGTCATTGTAGAGCTAATTTGAAGCTTTAATATTTAATCATTTAAATTATTTGAAAATATTTCATTAAAATAAAAATTTAAAAAAATCAGATTAACTACTAGGCAGTAGTGGCTCAACAACTCAAAATGTAGCGGCACCACAAAAAATATTTCTGGCTCATCAACTCAAAATGTAGCAGTGTTACAAAAGATATTTCTCAACGGCTCACATACATCTGCCCTCCAAAAAATACTTCCAACTTTCATTAAACAAAATTTCTTACACTCAATGTATGTTGTTCGATTTTTTGCATTTTAAAAGTATTAGATAAGCAACACTTGATATCTGTCCAATCTAGCTGTATTCAAATATGTCTACATAAAAAAATACCCAAAACTATTAGTAAACAACATAAATAATTAATTCAAAGCAAAATGTCTTCCAAACCTTTTGTCAATAAAATGCACAAATAATATCTTGTTTTCATAATCTCTATATATAAAATGATAACATACGTGGCACAGAAAAGATGTTAATTTCTCTTTTGCCGATGGCAACGATCAGTTTGTTAACAAAACAAAACCTGTAGCCATGTTAGGCGTAACTCGATAAATATAGTCTAGTACTATATATGATATGGTGTAAAACAACTTTTTCTAGGAAAAAATGAGTTTAAGATATAGAGTTCACAATATTTCTTACAATATAATGAAACTTTGGACGAAATTATTCTAAAGAGATCGGTTAGAAATGAAGCTGATGGGCTTTGGTGGTCCATAGGACATTCAGATCAACGCCAAAATAGTTTTACATCAGCAAAGGGAACAGTTTTGATATATGGCACCACTGACGATAATCTTGTATTGGCGACTTTTTTCGCCTAACCGAACTTCATATCGTTAAGTCACCAAAACAAAATATCGCCAATGGGGTCCTATATTGAAGGTGTACCACAACTTCTTCTCGAAAAAATGAGTTTAAGACATTGAGTTCACAATATTTCTTACAATACAATGAAACTTTGGATGAAATTATTCCAAAGAGATCGGTTAGAAATGAAGCTGATGGGCTTAGGCGAGCCATAGAACATTCAGATCAACGAAGGGGAAATCGTGTTAAATTCATAATTTAAGGTGAACATCATGGAGCTTATTATTGTCAACATTGTATATTGGGTACTTTTCCATTATACACACACCATTTGGCACCTTTTTTGTTTTGGCGAATTTTCTTGGAGTGCTGAATGACCACCTTGGCTCAACTTCTTTCTTGACGATAGTTGACACGCGGTGTATTTTTTGGCGAGCTGAAGTGTCAGGAGCCACAATGCGCTAATTTGGCTGAAAATGCGTGGAGTGCATATAAATGAAGTGCAGATGCTCTGCGCAGGATCAGCTAGTATTTAAAAAAAATAATGGAAGTAACCCACAACAACACAGTGAATGCACCAATGAATTAGTCTAACTGGGCATTGATAAATATTTACAAAATAAATTAACTCAATTAAAATTTTTTGGAAGAAAAACCCAAATTATATATCAAAAGTTATAAACTATATATCAAATAATAAGGTATAGAAATAATAGTAAGGGTTGCTGCAGAACTGCAGCCCTATTGGACAAGCTGCGACTGCTACTAGTTCTTTATGCAGAAATAAAAGGAAAGTATTTCATAACTTAAATCTTTATAGCACAAATATAAATTGAATATTAATAATCCTTTTTAAAAATCTTCAAGTCATATATATTTTTTTCATACAGGAAATCATATAGGGTCAAGTGGGGTAAAATGGGTCACTTTTTAGCTATTTTCACATTCAAAGTTTTGTAGCAATAAAATCATAAGATTTTTCTGGGTTTTTTTTTTCAATTGCATCTTGACATTACATTCGTTCAGGACATTTTTATGTAATTTCAACAATTATTTCTTAATTATAAATTAATTAAACTTAGCTTGGATAGCTTTGACTCATTTTACCCCATCTTGGGGTAAAATGGGTTGTAAATGCAAAATGATGCTTAAAGAATATATTTATTAGGAAATACATTAAAATAAAAAGGTGGTCTGTTACATAATCTGATAAACAATACAATATTCAAATTTTAAAGTAGTATTATTCACGGTTATTGCAAAATGGCTCTTCTAAAACTTTTACAACATCAGTTTTTTCTACTCTATCAATGTCCTCTTTTTTCAGGAAAAACATAAAAATCCCCTATTCTTGATTTGTTTACATACTTCACATGTATATCAGCACCACCAATATGTGTGATTTGACCAACAAATCTTTTCATAGACTACCCATTTTCCAGGTTAAAGTTCACTTATATTCTTGACCATCTTGCAATCAGAATTACAGAAATTACATATAAAAAGTTATAAACTATATATCAAATAATAAGGTATAGAAATAATAGTGAGGGTTGCTGCAGCATTGCAGGACCTATTGGACAAGCTGCAACTGCTACTAGTTCTTTATGCAGAAAAAAACTGATGGCAGAAATAAAAGTATTTCATAACTTAAGTCTATAGCTCAAATATAAATTGAATATTAATAATCCTTTTTAAAAATTTTCAAGTCATATATTTTTTTTCATACATGAAATCATATAACCCTTTAAGACCGAACCTGTACGATCGTGCGGGTTAGACTTTAGCTTATATTTCTGTTCCTTGTTAGTTATATGCAGTAAATGCCGGAAGAAATGATTTTTTTTGTTTCCAGAATCTATATAGATCTATTTTTCTCATTGGATGGTAGATATCGTCCATTTTTGAGTTGTAGTCGGCGTTTAAACCACCGGTTAAAAAATACGTCCGGTCTTAAAGGGATATAGTGTCTGCAAATTCTTAGGGGCGAGGAAGGAAGGGTGATAAAACACAGCAAGATCATTATTTACCATAGAACCTAGGACTTCAATTCTTTCACAGTACCAGAAATACAACATGAAAAGTAGGTCAGCTGCTGACACTGTTGATCATTGTTCTGATGCAAAACTGAAGCTCCTGGGCACATCTGTCCACCTTTCCGAGTAAATGGATGCATGCTTTCAAAGCATATTTCCATGATAACTTCACATGTTAATACAAATTATCATGTGGGATATGCAGCAGGAATTGGCAGATTTGTCTGGACTCCATGTTCCTCAGATCTCAAACCACATAATTTCTTCAACAGGACAAGGGGAGGGGAAGATAAATGAAACAGTCTGTGTACTGGCCATCTGTTGAATGCAAATATGTAATCCTGGGTCGATCCAGGCAAAAATCAATGCCGTTTTGCGGCCCCTTCTCAAAATTCAAATTCGCAAAAACAGCTCCCTTTTTTTAAAATCTGACTTCTTTTTTAAAAGTTTTTGAATGAGAAGTTGCACAAAATATATATACGAGTATTTTTTTCAGTATTATATCAAATTACTGCATATATTTGGTTCAATGAAACACTTTTGATATTAAATGTAAAATATAGAAAAATGACTGCTAAAATTGAAGGTTTGACATGATTAAAAAATTTTTCACAAAAATATTCTTATATTTCACACAAATATTTTTCCCCCCACAGAAATGCGCCCCTAAAAAAAAAAAAAAAAAACCTGGGTCAGCCCCTGGTAATGCTTCCGTTTTCTTTCACTATGAATGGATGGTGACAATAAGTTCTATGGTAAATCACTGTACTTCCTATGTGTATTATCACTGCTCTTTTTTTTCTTCTTGCAGACAGCCCATATATTATTGATGTAAATAATGGACAATTCTGTTACTGAAAACTAAACTGATAAGGCAACTAAACTTGAAAAATACATACCAAGATATCAGCTCGGACATCAACTATAAATTTTACTCCACCATCAAGTTTCCTTATACGATTGAATGCATATGCATAACTAGGATTGAGAGACGATTTTAACCTGTCAGCAGCTTTTAAAATAACACCAGTTCCTTTATTCTGAAAATTATAAGTAGAAACAATATATCAACACAGATATTTTTTTTTCATCATGCATATTGCATATTCATACTTAATTTCAAAAATACCGTACTACCAGTGGCCTAGTGAGTTAAAGCGAGGAATGGCTGAGGATTTTGAACATTATTTGAAAACTGTATACAAATGTACACTTTAGCACGAAATTGCTTACTATGGTCAGGCTGGCCATTGCAGGTTTTCCTCCAAGCAAAACATAAATGTGGGTCAGTTTACCCTAAAAGGCCTCCATAAAGGCAATGCAACCCTATATGTTAAAGATAAGTCAGACTTCTCAGGTACTACCTAGGTGTTCTTGGTTGTTTGGACAAACAGGGCATGAGTTCTTGGCTCATGACTTAGTTAGTTACCCTATATCAAGTGGAATTGGTTAACAATAAAAGAAATTTCTGCTGTCAGTGTAGGTAAAATTATCACACATTTCTATGCTGTGAAATACTTGCTGAGAACTATACAACTTTCAACTTGGGATGCATGCATAAATGTTAGGGTTACTATGCAATAGTGTCCCTAAGCCATTAGTTGTACAAGATTTCTGAAATTCATAATTTATCTTTTGTACTTATTATTACAGTTACAGAGCCTAAATTTGCTATTTATGGTGGGTGGGTCATTTATTGTTTTCCAGGTATTACAGCAGAATGGGGTTTCTTTTTTATGGTTATTATTACAGTAAATTTAAAAACACAAACTGGAATATATACATACAGTAAAAGCTTAACTAACCGGCATGCTCGGGAAACGCCGATTTCCAGATACCAGAAAAGTCCGGATAGTTGAGTGTGACGGAAAAAATGGGGGGGGGGGGGGTGCCATAGCCTTTTTTTTAAGATTTTTTCGGCCAAATAATTTGTTTTTGTCATTTTGAAATGTGCATTAAATATAATTTTGAAGAATACTTCTGTATCTTCCATAACATTTTTGCAAAACATATTACGAAGATTTTAATTTAACATTGATGATAAAAAAAAGTATGATCTGTAGTCGAATTTTTACCGTAAATATATATATTGAAAAAAATATAAGCATATAAAAATAGCCAATGAAACTGAAAAATATTCTACTCAGCAAGAATAATAAAACTCTTTTAAATGATCATAAACAAATTCCAGATTGAATATCAAAACTAATTATCTTTGAAAAAATCGAAAGGGTTATTGTGCAATTCGCACCCCTGCACGTTATATTACGTAATCGAATTTAACATCTGCCGGTATTCGGAGATTAAATAAATAAAGGAAAAGAAAGAGATTTAACAATCTGGAGTAACTCCCCATGAGCTTTTTTTTTTACCGATTCTATCCCTTTAACTTTTTTTTTGGTTGGCGATTTCATTTTTAGGTTTCGTTTTTCGACGAAAGGCGAGGAACTTTTTTTATTATTATTTTTTTTTTGGTTTCCACTTTTGCTTTTGACCCCCCCCCCCCCAAAAAAAAAACAAGTCTGTGTGCGTCACAGTACTGTATATTGCTTTATTGTTGTTGTTTTTTCCTTCCTTCTACGCCCCTCCGTGCAGAGCAGACGTCGCATTAAAGAAATAAATTGTCTGCGTGAATGGAACGGCGCATGCTAAATTTTGGAGTGTGGATGTAAAATTTTTAGAAAAACTTATTTTCTAATTTTTCCGGTTAGTTGAGCTTTCTGGATACTTGAATGCCGGATAATCAAGAGTTTACTGTACAACAGTTTTCCAAAAAATAAAATCTATACATAGTTACATATGACCAAAATTTAAAATCTGCACATTAAATGAAACATATACATATATTTTTTTTTATCATTGCCTTTACATTAAATGTTTTTAAACACATACAATGACTGCACCAGTTACTTTAATGGTTCTTTTAAGTACAGAAAAGAAAGAAACATAGCAAAGCACTATTTTCTGTTAAATAACATATCTTTTTATGTTTATAAATTTTGGCATGTAAATAAAATAAGTAAGCAAACATTCCAATATTTCATTACTATTTTGTGTTTTTAAAGCCCACATAATTTTCAATGACTGGGTCATTAAAATCTTTGTAAAGTTATAATAATGTAGATACAATTAATCAGAACATTTTTATTAAGTATTATGGTCGTAATTAAACTGCAAGAAAGTATCAGGTAAATATTATTTTGTCAAGTTAGATAAACTGCAAAAAAATTTCAGAGTTTGTATCAGATTTGAGATATTGTTCAACTAACTTCACAAATAATTTTATTACAGCCTCAAAGAGTTATTAATTATTACTTGAACAAAAACACTAGGAATTAAATTATGTGTAATTAAATTGACAGACCTGAGAAGTGATGTATGAAACATGTGAAGAAGTGATGTTTACAAATAATTTTATTACAGCCTCAAAGAGTTATTAATTGAACAAAAATGCTAGGAATTAAATTATGATGCGTAATTAAACTGACAGACCTGAGAAGTGATGTATGATTCAGCTGCTTTGCCTGTAGCACTTTGATCAAAATTGTATTTCACAGACAGTTCTTTCAAAACATCTAATTTTTGGTCAGCTGATAATAGAACATATTGTTTGCAAAATTCATAAGTCTTGGACTGAAAAAAGAAAATATGAAAGACATATATTAACAAAGAAAAGGTTGGGAAACAAAAATACTTTTACGGAAAAATGAATAAGAAAAAAATATTTATATAAATGAAAATACCTCTAATGGCATCTCACTTGGATGCACAATAAAATCCAACGGTGTTTTTAACGAGGATATCATTCTTGTTTGTTGACCCACTTGTACAATTATCCTTGGAGATTTTAATGAAAACAAACAAAATTTTGCCTGTAAATAATTAAAAACATTTACATTAGTTTTATTCACACAGAATAATAAATCAGTGGCAAGATTTAAAAATAAATACAATTTAAACATTGCGTTACATATAGAAGAATCTTTTTTTAATTAAAAAAGAGTGTACATTAATGTACACTCTTGATATTAATAATGTATGCATATAAAAACAATTTTTGAAATTACTTTGGTGCACTGAATTTGATATGCATCAGTACTTGATCATGCAATATGAAATAATAAACATTTATATATTTAATTTTTTGAGATTGGTTAGTAATGACTAGCATGTGCGAAAAAAAAAAAAAAAAAAAAGGAATTTTAGTAGTATCTTGAGATTTATACAAATATGATGTGCCAAAAGAATTTCATACTAATTTTCTGTAAATATGTTCTTAATAATTTCTATTCAATTTAGAAAATTACAATCATAAACAAATGCACGTGGAGCATTCTATTTTAAAAAGTTAACACAATATACATATTTGACATTTTACTGTTACATTACTACTAAATGACATCCTTTAAAATTTACATAAAATATTTCAAATAACGAAATTATTACATTTTTCAGAAATAAATTTAATTGATGATACATACATTTTTTTCTTTTACTTCATACTTTATTTATAAATTTTGGAAATTTTCTAAGGATATCAAAAAATATAAGAGAGAAAAAAATACAGTATAGATGTATTACATGCTAAATTACAAACTTACTACGGAAAACATTGTTGTAATAAAACTCAATATGAATTAAGCAACATAACTTGAAATATTTTAAAAAACATTTTTCATAATAAGAAAGTCCGATTCTTATTTAATAACATTTTTTTGAAATCATTCTGACAACACAACTTCATTAACAACGACCACGGAACATTTTATTTCCTTCTACTTCCTAGATAGACGTTCCGATATGACCACCAACATCCCTAGTCAGATTCTGAATTTATCGCTCACATATCACGATCACATTTTTCTTTCTTTGTTTATATTTACATTATAATTTGCGGTTGCAGTTTACGTACTTACTGAAAATATATTTCACAATTTTTCGTAATTTTAGACTTCTTGGTTCTTCAGTAGCTCCAAGAACTTTATAAAACCGTTAGCGACTACTACCTTCTAAACGATTGTGTTAATAGCCTTTAAATGAAATCAAGTTTTTCCGCTTCGTTCCACTTTCTTAATTGTTAGGTTTTCCGCATATTCATTGTGGTGCTGCACGCTACAATGTGTATGAACTGAACATACCGTTCGGTTCACTTTCCTGAGATGGTGTTGACGAGTTCTTGTTTATCTTATTGAATAGAAGTGTGACGTTACTTTTACACTGAAAATCATGACCCAAAGAAGTATTGTTGAATATTTTTCTGGTGGTCATAAGGGATATCGTTGTGGCTATTGCAATTCAACGGACAGCTGCTATTCTCATGGTAATTACATTCATTTTTTATTTCTTTTGAAAGAACAGTGCGATAGTGAAAATGATTTTGATTGTCCGAAACTAAAATTTAGAATTGAATTTTAAAAAGTACGGTGGTATCACTATGTAAATAAATAATAAATTCATTCAGCTAAAAGGTCTTCCATTAATTTATTTTTAAAGTTTCTAGAATTATAGAGAATTTGTACTGTTTCATCCTAAAAGCTGATGACATAAAAGTCATTCAACCTTATGATTATTTTCCTGCAGGAATATTCTTTTGATTTGTGGTATTTATTCTGGTGTTTAAGCATTCATTTATCTAGTTTCTCAAAGAAACAATATTATTTCCTAATGTGTGTATAGATGTTGACTGAACTGAATGACTCATGACTGGTTTTGTTATGAATCTATTAAATATCTTTCTTAAGTTGTATATTTATATCTTTTTAAGATTAGTTCGTTTTATTCATACAAGCTATTCAAACTTGTACTTGGACAGGGGAAAAAAAAATTCTCGTGAGTCAATTACATTTATTGATTTATTCAGTATTCTCTTTTGTAATGATTAACAATGAACGTGGATACATCAAATGCTTTATTTATTCAATACTAGCCACCTTCAGTGACCAGCTTGTTTGCTGGGAATATGATTTCAATGAAATCTTGCATCTTTTTATATTCATGATTCTCTTAACAACTTAATTTTAAACTTCAGATTGTGGTAGATAGGTATTTAACAAATGTTCTAAAGTGACTTTGGACCTCTTCTGTTCATTTTTTACATAAATGTTCCTAATGGAGCCAAATAACTGACCATGTTCCACTAATTCCATGTTGTCAGCACTATCTTCACTTTCTTATTCCTCTTGTAAAATATGCATTTGATTTCAACATTAAAATGACGCAGCACATTTTATGGGCAGCAGCATGTTAGCTGGGTTAAAGCAAGCTGAGAAAAAGAAGGAAAACATAGCAGCCATAACCATTGAGCTTACTGGATCTATTTCTTAATGTAAGCAAAGCAATATCTCGGAGAGCTTGGTTTGCAGATTTCATAAAAATTATGATGAAAGCAAAATGTGTTGGGATATTATCTCGGATTACAACAATAAAAGAGAAATATGCATTTAAATATTTGTTTAAACAATGAAAACAGTTCGAGTTGCATTGCAGCAATGAAAAGTGTTGTAAATTATCCCAAAAATTATTTTTAAATATTCATTAAAATTTGAGAAAAAAATTGTACAGCAACTTAATTTATATCATTGGAAAGATAATTTTGTACACTTTCAGAAGGTCTAAAAATGATTTTTGTGCTTTAATATTTTTGGACGTTATTAAGGAAAAACACCATAATTTTGCTTAATTTTTAATTAGAATTCTAATTAAAATTTCAAAAAAAAGGGCTCCGAGGTGCACATTCCCACCCTCCAAAGTATGTTTGTGCCAAATTTCGTAGCTCTTAGTCCAGTGGTCTTGCCCTGTAGAGGACCAACACACACATTCTCCTTTATTATTAGTAGAGATGTTTCTAGTTGCATTTACATGCATAAGTAATTTTAGCGAGCTTCTTGATCTTCTGCACTGTTTAATTGAGGAGCTCTTTTATATGACATTAAATGACATTGGTTTATAATCTTTTTTGTAATGAAGGTTATGGTAAATTTCTTCTATGTGTGAAATTTTTATTTTGTGTTCTTTATTCATTCATTCTACTATAATTTTATTTAGTTATTTCTAAACATACTCTAAATTGATCTGAGAAAGTTTCAGAAACTTTCCTACTTTACCTGAACATATTTTCGGAGATAACTTATTTCTGCTAAGCTCGGTACATTTCATTATGGCATAATAAATTTTAACATTTTTAGCACATACATTATTAATCTCATTGTGAAGCAATGAACTTGAACTTTTAAACTCTTTGTAAAAATGTTCTTGCAGAAAACTGCTCCTAGGGCAATGTTTTTTTGATTTCATTCGAAAATGGGGGTGTGGGACAGGCAACCTTTCATTGCAAATCTAGACGTCATAAGCTTTCATATAAAATAAAGATTGTCGAAATCAGTCGGATAGTTGGGGCTGGGGGATTTCTACAAGGTTTTTCCCCATAAGCAATGTACATTGGAGATGTGTTGATTCGATTTCGTTCAAAAATGGAGGGTGGGGCAGGCGACTCTTGATGACATATCTAGACATCATAACCTTTCATATGAAAAAAATTGTTGAAATCGGTCGAGTGGTTGAGGCTGGCGGACTTGGTGAAGGTTTTTTTTTACCAAATTACTTTAAATATAATTATTTATGATACTAAAGATAAAAAAGCATATAAATGTAAACTCATTTCATTACTCTCTCTCTGTATTGCTTCAAAAAATTAGATTAAATAATTATATTTCTTTGAGCAAATGAGACATTCCTGGCTGATAAAAAGAGAATGACACACTCTTATTGCTTCTTCTTTTCTACTCTGTTTAATTTCATAATACTGGAAATGTAGTTTATTTTCTGCACCTTAATTCTCTTCACCAGTGTTAATTCTTAATAGAAAGTCTATAATTGCTTCATTAATTGTATTGGTTCAGCATTCTCTGTCCCCAACAAGTTTTTATTTATTTATTGCTGAAATAAATCTTTTAAAGATTTGCACTATGCAGGAGGATTCGAAATGAATGTCTTGACTTAAAAGCTTTACTTTGCAACAGGTATGTGGACTGCAGAATTCCATTAGGGCAGTGGTTCTCAACTTTTAAACTTTTTTAATTCACAGTACCTTTGCTGAATCCAGATTTTTCTAAGGAATCCTTTATAAAACTACTCCATCAAGTACTTTTTGCAAAATATAGTCAATAATTTTTGTATAAGTCAGGTCAAAATAAATTATGAAAATTATATAATATTCTTGTGGCACGATATCATCGTCACAGCCTTGTGACGAAGTCAATACTTCCGAATGTGCTGAAGCACATGCTTTGGGCGCCATTGCATTATGATTTTATACACACCATGTCACAAAAGTAATTATATTATTGCATTTAAAATTTGAATATATTACCTTTTGATGTATGTAACTTTCAAATAAGTACCCCAACTATATAATTTTCAGTAAAGCTTTGAAATCAGATTGTGATTAACTATATATATTAGCAAAATAAAAAAATTATTGATTTTAAATAAGTATTTTATTGTGTGTAGATTTCAAACAGTACAACTAAACTGTTAAAAGAAATGACAAATTTTATTTCTTTACTGTCATACAGGGATGAGATTCTTCCGCTTTTTCGCGAATTTCCGCTTTTTTGTTATTTTGAAGAAATTCCGTTTTTTTTTTTTTTCTTTTTAACCACAAAAATTTTCTTTTTCTTCCGAAAATTCCTCTTTCACACGAAGAAAAGAAACCTTCATTATCATTGTATCAAAAAGCAACAACCTGACTTTCAATAAAATAATTGCATTTAAATTTCTTTCATCCCAAAATCAAACATTATTATTTTTGCTTTTATGTATTTTTTTCCACTTCTACATTTAATTTCAAATTGAAATGCCTTTTGAAACACTGTTTAAATCAAAACAGGGATGAGATTCTTCCGCTTTTTCGCAAATTTCCGCTTTTTTGTTATTTTGGAAAAATTCCGTTTTTTTAAAAAATCTTTTTTTCCTCTCTCAAAATTCCGTTTTTTTTCTCCCCCTCCAGATTTCTGATTTTTTCCCCCTGCATAAATTTGCTTTTTCTTCGAAAATTCCGCTTTTACACAAAGAAAAGAAACCTTCCTATCCTACATTTTCGAAAGAAAATTCTGGGAAAATATGCTCGACCATGCTGCTTAACTCCACCGGCTAGGAAACTAGCTGATTCATCTTCTACTGACGAATCAACATTATATCGGCAAGCTCTAGAAGGATGAACATTCAGTGCCACTCAAAGTATAAACACATCCTTTATTGCAGAAAAATCTGTCAAAGATAGGAGCCCTCCAAAACAAGGGGTGAAGCGTGTTAATGGAGATCTGTTCTCAACAAAAGCCATACAATTAAAAAAACGGAAGAAAACCACTTCTTTAACAATTAAGGAAATGTTTCAAAGGGTTTCAAATAGCAATAACGCTAAATGAATCTGTCATTGTAACTGTACAATATCTCGACCCTCTTGCTTTATAAGGTGCAAAATCATTGTGCTGTTACTTTTGCAAAAATTTATAAAAGTGAAAGAAATAAAACAGAAATCAGTATAGGATACATTATTATAATTTATAAAGAGCTAATACACTTTACACAATTGCATGAAGCAAAAGAAATTATTTGTCCTTATTTTTATTTATTTTTTGAGCTAACTTTTATCAAAAGGCTATTAAATATAATTCTTCTCAGACTTCTGTTGGGTGTATGTTGAATCGCAGTGATGTACAGGTGGTAAATGTTTTAATGTCTAATTTTGTATTTTTTGATCCACCTGATGATGTGTTAAACTTGTTTCTTAACTTTTAATGTGAATGATTTAATAATAAGTTAATATTCTTTTTCTTATTTATACATACTGAATTATAAATAATTAAATTATTAATTATTATAGTGTAATATTTTCATCATATTGTGTGTTCTGATGTTTTACTTCTTAAAACATCTTTCGCGTATAAATTATGGTACAAATGTTTTGCTCGCGTATGATTTCAGTCTTTTTGCTTTTTTGCCAATCTCATCCCTGTGTCATAGCATTTTAATGATGAAAATAACTGTATAAATTCTTCATAGTCAAATATATCACATTTTTGGAAATTTTGTTGCCTGAAAAAGTGTCTGTCATAAAAACTCAATTCACAATTTTTTTAAGGAAGGTTTTGTAATTTATCCTTCTTGAAGTTTCCCTTTAATTTTTAGCATACAGCCATGATGCTCATTAAAATCTTTGTATTTTGTTAAATTGCTAACTAATCTTCTTTTTCTGTTCATTTTGATGAATTTGTTATCTTTTTTCAGGTATGTGGGCACATGTATTGACACCTCTTGATTACCAAAATCTAATAGATAGAGGATGGAGAAGGTATGTTATTTTTTTTAAAATTTTATTTATTTTTTGGCATATTGATATTTATTTACTCTTAAAATGTTGAATTTAGTTCAATTAAATCTTATATGAAAGGTTTTCTTTGTAATTGCTTAGTTAATAAAATTGGTACTTACGTATTAATGCCACCGAGGCTACAGATTTGGCGGTTTTTAAGTGCCGCCAAATTTGGCTGTTTTTGTACTTACGTATTAACGCCAATTTGGCGGTTTTTGTACTTGCGTATTAACGCCAATTTGGCAGTTTTTGTACTTGCGTATTAACGCCAATTTGCCGGTTTTTGTAAACAA